>JZSA01001901.1:0-75164 GCA_000956155.1 Cotesia vestalis | reverse complement strand
TATCGACTATAGATGAAAATTATATAAATTAACAAAAATCTTATTTTGCAAATTGAAAAATGGAATAATTTTATCAAATTAGTGTATTGTCATCGGTCCTCGATAAATCTACAAAGTTTGAACGAAATCTGGCCGTTTAAAGTGCGTCAAAATCGCGCCCAAAGAAGTCGGTTACAAACATACAAACATTCATACAAGTGAAGCTAATATAAAGCGTGTAAAAATGATTTTTAATTTTTTTAAATCAATCAGAAAAATTTTTGAATAAAGTTAGATTCACTTAATTTCATGGAAATTTCTTGATTTGAAAGTTTTTCTGCTTAGTTTAACATAACAAATTTCTTATTATAGTAATCGCTTGTATTTTTCATCAACTTCGATTTATTTGTTTTATTTTTTTATCAATTTTCTGCTTATAATTTATTTTAAAGATTATTTATTTTTAACTAAGAGCAATTTAAAGGCTACTTGACAGGCGGTGTTTTTTTTGGTTAGAATGAATGTATTTTACACCCGCAGTAATTGGTACAAACGCATACAAATAGAGGTGTTTCTATTACTGCGGATTATTGAAAACATTCGCAGTAATACAAACATGTTCAGTTTATTGGTACCTATTACTGCGTCCTTAATTAAATAATATTTATTGATCAAAATTCAGTTTTTAATACATAATTGATATTAAAGAAGGATTATCTTACTTTTATATGCAAAAAACATTAAGTTTGAATCATTTTATGTAAAGAAAAGGATCTTTTAGTAGCACTTCTTTTTGTACAGAAACTCACAAAAAAGCTAAAGTTTACCACCTGTATAACCAGTAAATTTTAATTTATTAACAACAAAATGAATAATTGTTGTATGTGTAAAACTACTACACAAATATTTTCTTGAAGATTTCAATTATTAGCAATAATTTTTTTTAATTTAAAACGCTCAAGTACCATTTATTTATAATTGAAATAAAAAAATCCGCAGTAATACCTACACCCGCAGTAATACCCACACTTACCCTATATACAATTACAATCACCATATAAGTAAGTACGGCTGAAAAGTTACTAGGAGAGAAAAATCGATTTTCTTATTGATTAAGAAAAATTTTCTTTTCAAATTAGTAAAATGTAGATTTTTTATAATAAATTAGAATAAATTAGAGAAGTTTTAAAATTTTAGTCATTTTCCCATTTTGCATAGAAAACCTCTTTCTTAAATTAATAATAATTGTTGTAATTATTTTTACTATTAACCTTCCGTTACTCGCGCTTTTTCTAGTGTCTCACTCGTATTCACGCCAACTCTATTAGTTAGAGTAGTGTTGTGCGGAGAATCGCCGTAGAGCGCGAGTAACGAAGGGTTAAAAATGTATCTCAAAGTACTTTTTATTAATACCATCAAAAAATATATAAAAAAAAATTTATATAATTTTATTTTTAACTTTTTTTTAATTCCGCGGTTTTTCGCGGATTTTTCGCGGTTTTCCACGGTTCGATATTTTTAAGATAATTTAGACGTGGGTATTTATTACAAAGGGACTCTCATGTCCTACAAATCTGCATAATTGAAATTTTATTATTATTATTATTATTACAACACAACTTCAATTTACACAGAATATCGTATTTATGTAGTATCAATAAGTATGTTTGTGTTTGAATTAAATGTAAACATATCAATAGCTCGGAAAACCAAAATGTAAGCAATCAAGTCCGAAATAGATCATATATTTATTGACTGATACAGATATTTCACAGATAGCTATCCAATCCCAGTATTTTAATAGAAATGTATATAATATATGAATTGCGAATCCCGATAAACTTTTAATCAATGCGCTAAATTAACTCCCACAAAAGTTCACCAGAGATGAAGATAATTTTTCTCCACTCCGCTTAACTTTAGTCTATTAAATTTTGCGATGATAAAAATAAAAAAAAATCCGGGATATTATTTATAAATGTTACAAAGTATCGTTAAAAAAAAAAAAAAAAAAAAAAAAAATCCCTGTGGAATTATTTGCTCTGATAATTGGTTTATTATTGAGGATCTGAAGCTTCATTGTAACAGTAGAGTATTTATTTAACACCCGGATAAATATAAAATAACTATTTACAAATAAATATATCCGTCGGGGAGTTAAAAACTCACGACTGGATTTAATTACTGAGTGTGCAATTAAAGCCTTTAAAGGCCGATAATTTCGCTGATGATTCAATTTGGTGTAACACTGACGGAGTTTTTAATTTGAAAAATAAAATTAAACGTTTCGCTGAGAAGCAAGTCAACTAAAAAAATCTATTGTGGGTTAATTGTTAAACGTAGCAAAGCCAATTAACTGACCCATCCAATAAGCTTGATTTTACCCTACCATTAATCATATTAGCTGTTTACACATAATCAATGCCAGATACATATATAGATATATGTATGTCGAAAGGCGGATGTCTGACCATGTTCGGAACGATCTACTGGTATACTACTCCGGCTGTTGAATGTTGAATTCGGCCTGTCTTGAATTGACCGTATCTACTTGCCGTACTGATATTGGCACTTTCTACTGATGATACGCCCGTTGATATCACTACTTGCTTCATGGACATGATTCCTCTGATTCACTTTGCGTTTAGTGATATTTATGGGTATCAATCATGTCACTGCTTTTATTTATTATCAAATTTATTTTAAAATGATTCATAATTATCACCGACAGTAACATTATCTTTATTGTGATCAAGATTAATATCAATATTATGATCATGATGGATGTCATATCTATTATTATTTATGATGATTAATATCTACGATAATTATTATTATCAGGATGAATATCAATATCAATGTCATGGTAAAAATTAAAATCATTAATAAATATCAATATCGTGATGAATATCAAGGTCATTATCATGATGAATATCAATATTATTATTATAAGAAATAGTAGCCATTATCATGATGAATATCAATATCATGATCATAATGAGTGTAAATTTATCTGTTATGATTTATGATGAATAATAATATCTACGATAATTATTATTATTATTATTATCATGATAAATATCAATATCAATATCATGGTGAAAATTAATATCATTAATAAATACCAACATCGTTATGAATGTCAAGGTCATTATCATGATGAATATCAATATTATTATTATAAGAAATAGTAGCCATTATCATGATGAATATCAATATCATGATCATAATGAGTGTAAATTTATCTGTTATGATTTATGATGAATAATAATATCTACGATAATTATTATTATTATTATTATCATGATAAATATCAATATCATGGTGAAAATTAATATCATCAATACCATTATTAATAATGTCATGATCATGACGAATAATACCATAATCACAATAAAAGAAATATCATTATCAGGATTAATATCAATATCAATATCATAGTGAAAATTAATATTATCAATGAATACCAAAATTATGATTATGATTAATGTCAATAATTCTAGTATGATCAATTTTATTATCATTAATAAATTATTATGCCATCAATATCGATACCATACTCACGATAAATATAAATATCATTATCATGATGAATATCAATATCATGATCATAATGAGTGTAAATTTATCTGTTATGATTTATGATGAATAATAATATCTACGATAATTATTATTATTATTATTATCATGATAAATATCAATATCAATATCATGGTGAAAATTAATATCATTAATAAATACCAACATCGTTATGAATGTCAAGGTCATTATCATGATGAATATCAATATTATTATTATAAGAAATAGTAGCCATTATCATGATGAATATCAATATCATGATCATAATGAGTGTAAATTTATCTGTTATGATTTATGATGAATAATAATATCTACGATAATTATTATTATTATTATTATCATGATAAATATCAATATCATGGTGAAAATTAATATCATCAATACCATTATTAATAATGTCATGATCATGACGAATAATACCATAATCACAATAAAAGAAATATCATTATCAGGATTAATATCAATATCAATATCATAGTGAAAATTAATATTATCAATGAATACCAAAATTATGATTATGATTAATGTCAATAATTCTAGTATGATCAATTTTATTATCATTAATAAATTATTATGCCATCAATATCGATACCATACTCACGATAAATATAAATATCATTATCAATCCGATACTTTTCAATACTTTTTTCTTTGTCTCAATACTTTTTTTTCAATCAGGAAAATTTCATAGAATTTATCTGTAAATTTTACAAAAAGTAGTTTTCACGTAAGCTCACAAGTAATAATTACATATTTTTTCTGTAAATTTTACACAGTTGTTTTTTCCGTATACGAAAGAAATATTTAATATCAACTACTAAATATTATTTAAAATAAAAAAACGATTTATTAAACTATATCAAATAATATTGATGGGTATAGTCTATTACTTTTTTTATTAAATAAAAAAAACGATATTAAAACTAGTTCAAATTTCCATCATTTTTATTGCATTGACTAAAAATTCGCATAAATCACTGCATCGTAATTTTTAAACTTACTTATACCATGTTTAATCATCTCTCCATCATTTTCCCTCCAATACCATCCGAAATTTCTGTCATACCTCCGAGATAAAGAGCCCGAGCAACGATGCGATGCTAGAGTGGCCTGTAATATAACACACGATCTATATTTAAAAAATGGAATTTTTGTCTGATCAATTGTTTTTTATATGAAAAATTAAATTTATTACGAAAAATAAATTTCTGTGGTAAAATAAATATTTCCTTTCTATTTCGATTTAGATTTCAATTCATTCCTTACCGTGGTTATTTTTCAAGTGATTTGATCCCCCGAGATTTAACAAACGACTTATCAAATGAACCGAAAATTCTGTCGCCAAAAACGTCAACAAAAAAGGTTTAGAAAGAAAATGGATTTATTTTATCAAAATGAAAAAAATGAGTAAGAGTAAATTGAAAAATAGCGTTATCGAATAGACAATTACTTTTGACATTATACCAAACCAAAAGTTCATGCGTTGATGACACATGGCCTTACGAATAACCCGAGTGTACTCTGATGGATAATTCATAATAAATTTGCTTTAAAAAAAAACAATCACGAACGGCAAATAGTAATTTATATTTAAAAGTAAATATTAAAAATTAATTTAAATATACCGGATTTTTTTTTTTTTAATTATTTGTTTAAATATCATTAAATAGTTAGAAAAAAAAAAAAGAAAAATCTGAATCGGAGATTCATTAAAGCCTTGACCTCATTTTCCCGATTTATAATAAAATATTTGCACTTTTTTCATTTAAAATTCATAAGAATTGTACGAGCTTGAATATCCGATGAAATAAGATGTCATTTTTTTTTCTCAATCATATTTTTGCCCTTCTTCTCTGGTGGTTTTGTTAAAAGTAATCTTTATTCAAACAGTTATTTCGGTATTAAGAATTCATAATTGTCGCAATATTCGAAGCGAAGAGTGACCGGATTTTATATACTTCAAGATTTTAAATTTAAATATGAAAAAAATGGCTGAAGAAATTTATTAAATATTAGCTGGTAAATGGAAGTTTCAATATTTGAGACCGCAAGTCAATATCGGAAGAAATTCATTTTAAATTGATGCTAGATTCAAGCAGAACCGCGCTTTGATTAAAAATTTACAAAGAACGTGATCTTACTACTGCTAAGTACCCTTTTTTTGTTTAAAAAGTCACGATTTTTCGTTTTACAACTGAAAAGTCTTTGTATTGATAAAGATTGACAATTCACTGAGACACTTTATGATAATTTTTTGTCGAAACTTTATAAAGTGTCTTTATTATTCTTAAAACATCAAAATTAGAATTTTAATCGATTACATTGATCATTCATGACGAAGCAGCAAATGTAAATGTAAAACTTTTTTCATTGAAAATTTACTAAAAACACAATGTTTTTTTTTTTCATCAAAAAAAGTCGTTATTTTTTTTTCACGGTAGGAAAATTACTGCATTGATAAAAAGTGACGATACGCTAGGGAAATTTATGGTAATTTTTTGTCGGAACTTTGCGAAATGTACTTTAATGTACTAGAATTATCAAGATTAGAATTTTGCGTTACTGCATTGATAAAAAGTGGCGATACGCTGAATGGAAATTTTTTTAATTAAAAATTTTACTGCATTGATAGATAATGACGATACGCTACAGTTAATCAATCACTACATAAATCTATGTTTTTTTTTTTTTATTTGAGTCCTGCAGAAAATTTTTATTAGTTTTCCGTGTAAAAAAAAAATTATTCCAAAAATGTCTCGAGAGTGGAAATCCAAACTAGACACAATAAGGGAAATTTTTTGGACAATTTTGGGACACATAAATCGGAAATTTTTATGTAGTGCATTCTGAAAATTTTTTTGTGAATTTTAAGTACTTTTTTTAAGATTTTCAGAATACTTCTGATTTAAGAATTAACGCGTTTTATTTTAAATAATTTACTTAACATTTCATCCTCAAAATCCTATGTAGAACATTTTTCTAATAATTTTAAAAACAATTTTGAATAATTTAAGAACAAATTTTGGAACATTTTGTAAAAATTTTGGAAAATTTTTAGGACAATTTTGGAACATTTTGGGAATGATTTTAGGACTAGTTTCACTGCAAGAAATTTCCAATGAATTTTACTATGTGCGCATAGTAACACCGGACTATAAGAAAACTGATACAAAATTGACAAGTTCCCATAGTAAACGGTATGCGTAGACGACACGATTGAGTAATCTGCGCATACGTTTACTATAGGAACTTGTAAATTTTATATCAGTTTTCTTATAGTCCAGTGTTACTATGCACACATAGTAAAATTCATTGGAAATTTCTTGCAGTGAAACTAGTCCTAAAATCATTCCCAAAATGTTCCAAAATTGTCCTAAAAATTTTCCAAAATTTTTACAAAATGTTCCAAAATTTGTTCTTAAATTATTCAAAATTGTTTTTAAAATTATTAGAAAAATGTTCTACATAGGATTTTGAGGATGAAATGTTAAGTAAATTATTTAAAATAAAACGCGTTAATTCTTAAATCAGAAGTATTCTGAAAATCTTAAAAAAAGTACTTAAAATTCACAAAAAAATTTTCAGAATGCACTACATAAAAATTTCCGATTTATGTGTCCCAAAATTGTCCAAAAAATTTCCCTTATTGTGTCTAGTTTGGATTTCCACTCTCGAGAC
This sequence comes from Cotesia vestalis, assembly GCA_000956155.1. NCBI lineage: Eukaryota > Metazoa > Arthropoda > Insecta > Hymenoptera > Braconidae > Cotesia > Cotesia vestalis. The sequence goes on along the minus strand of JZSA01001901.1, from coordinate 67,928 downwards.
ATTTTTGGAATAATTTTTTTTTTACACGGAAAACTAATAAAAATTTTCTGCAGGACTCAAATAAAAAAAAAAAAACATAGATTTATGTAGTGATTGATTAACTGTAGCGTATCGTCATTATCTATCAATGCAGTAAAATTTTTAATTAAAAAAATTTCCATTCAGCGTATCGCCACTTTTTATCAATGCAGTAACGCAAAATTCTAATCTTGATAATTCTAGTACATTAAAGTACATTTCGCAAAGTTCCGACAAAAAATTACCATAAATTTCCCTAGCGTATCGTCACTTTTTATCAATGCAGTAATTTTCCTACCGTGAAAAAAAAATAACGACTTTTTTTGATGAAAAAAAAAAACATTGTGTTTTTAGTAAATTTTCAATGAAAAAAGTTTTACATTTACATTTGCTGCTTCGTCATGAATGATCAATGTAATCGATTAAAATTCTAATTTTGATGTTTTAAGAATAATAAAGACACTTTATAAAGTTTCGACAAAAAATTATCATAAAGTGTCTCAGTGAATTGTCAATCTTTATCAATACAAAGACTTTTCAGTTGTAAAACGAAAAATCGTGACTTTTTAAACAAAAAAAGGGTACTTAGCAGTAGTAAGATCACGTTCTTTGTAAATTTTTAATCAAAGCGCGGTTCTGCTTGAATCTAGCATCAATTTAAAATGAATTTCTTCCGATATTGACTTGCGGTCTCAAATATTGAAACTTCCATTTACCAGCTAATATTTAATAAAAATTATTGTATCGATAAATAATAACGATAGACAATAATTTATCGATTTCTGGAAGGATCTGCGGTCTTTTTTATCGAAACTTTACAGGATATCTTCATTATCCTCAAAATATATAATATCGAGATAGGAAACACATTGACTGCATTAATTATTTGTTGCGATGTAGCACCTTGCAAACTTCATAGTGCCGTAAAATTTTTTATATCTCGCGGTAGGCGAAAAAAAAGCAATAATAAAATGAACATTTTAAACACTCGGTTGTAAAAGTAAAAAAATGGCTCGCCCTCTGTTTGGGTATAAAATTTCTAACCTATTTCTCACTAGGAATAAACCGCTTGTTTAAAAACATCAGTTGACTTTATGTAGATTAAATGTACACGGAAAGCATCTGGTTGAAAAGAGGGATCGGAGAAGATTAAATAGAGAGAAAAAAAAAAAAAACAAAGAAAGAACAAAATAAAAATCTTGTTTCCTTTAAAAACACTTAAACAACCTTCTCACTCTGGTAAATTATTTAAAAAAAGTACCCAATATAAAATATATCAGAACCTTCACCTACTAATACAATTATGCTAAAGTAATAGAGTTCACTTGACGTTGAATTATTAGCATATATTGTATTTTATCCGCGTAACAAGATCCCGCAAATATAACACGCGCATTCACATATATATTAAAATCTAAATATAAATATAATCCGGTACATATATTTACATATACATTTCCCACGGCAACGATTTTGTGGTTTTAATCATCTTGATTTTACAGAATTATTTTTTTTTTCCCATTCACTTTGCATTTTTTTACATTTCCTTTTAAAATATACGCTCTCTGTTTTAATGACTTTTTTTAGATTGGAAAATTATTTTTATTACTTACATCAAAGCACTTGTTATTAAATATTCTACTCTTGTTTCGTCATTAGCTTAAAATTATTTCTGAGTGTCATCAATGCTGAAATTTCGAAAATAATGCAGAAAAATCATTGATAATTTCAGAAAAAATCGGGAAAAATTTGTGCCTTGTCATTTTTTATCAATGTAATTTTATTTTTAATTGATCCGTAGGATCTTTGTGATCATTTTTTAGTTTTAAATGTAACAACATCAATAAATTCTGAGAAAGTTATCGAAAATGAGTGTATCGTCTTTTTTATCAATGTAATTTTTGAAAAAAAAATGCAATAAAAAATCACTGACGTAATTTCAAAGAAAAACCATCAATAATTGCCCAAAAAAATATGTGTATCATCATTTTTTATAAATGTTATGGACATCGTCACTTTTTATCAATGTAATTATGATTAAAATTGCTTCATAGGACAGTTAATGATAATTTTTTTAAATTTTGGAAGGAAGAAACATCAATAATTTTTTAGAAAGTTATCAAAAATGTGTGTACTCGTGTAAAAAAAAAATTGCTCTAAAAGTGTCCCAAAAATGTTTTAAAATTCTCCAACAAATTTTTCACCCATTAATTTTGGGTCAAATCTACAGCTGTTCATAAATAAAAAATTATCTTTGCTGAAATCATTAAAAAAACGTTCAAAAATTGTCAAAAAATTTTTTCAAAAGTATCTAAAATTTTTTTTTAAATAGTTAAAAAAATGTATTAAGATTTTTGAAAAAAATTATTCTACATAAGGTTTTAAGAACGAAATTTTAACTAAATTGTTTAAAATAAAATAAAATGCGTTGATTCTAAAATTATCTTAGAAATATTCCAAAAATAAAAAAAAAATACCTAAAATTCATGTCAAAGTTACTAAAATGTACTATTTCAAAATTTCCGATTATTTGTGGATTGAAATGTCCCTTATTGTGTGACATTTGAATGTCTACACGAAAAGAATAAGATGACACTGGATATCATCCCAGATTATACTCAGTGATATCTGTGGTGAAAAAAATTTCAGATAGTAGCTATAAAAATCTAGATAATACTGCATGGTATCTGGATCATACCCATTATTATCTGGATTATACTCACTATAATCTGGATTATACTAATTATAATCTGGATTATACTCATTGAAATCTGGATTATACTAATTATAATCTGGATTATACTCATTATAATCTGGATTATACTAGTTACTATCTAAAAATTTTTTTTACTCAGTATAATCTGGGATGATATCCAGTGTCATCTTGTTCTTTCCGTGAACGATTGAGACATTTTTAGGACTTTTTTTTTTATACGGGTCGTCACTTTTTGTCAATGTTATGTGTATCGTCACTTTTTAAGAAAGTAATTTTAATTAAAATGACTTTATTAGACTTCTAATGACAATCTTTCAGTCAATGAAAAAAAAAAAAAAAAAATTGATATATTCCAAAAATTTGTTAAAAATAAGTACATCGTCACTTTTTATCAACGTACTTAATTTTTATCATGATATTGTATCGCAATAACTCAAAAACACTGGATTTTCCACAGTAGGTAAAAATTATGACAAATACGTGAAAGAAAAAAACTAATAATACAATAGTAAATTTATCAAAGTATCAAATTTATATTTCGAAGTTTCTCATGAAACACCATTTGGAGATTTTTTATTTATATATAAAAACCGTTCCCCTTACTCCGGTTTTCTTACAAATCACATTGTCCCAGAGAGGCGAAATGAGATGACGGGGTTAACATACATCTGCGACAGATATTTTTCTCAAAGTAAATTTTTTCTGTCCGTCATTTTTTAGATTTTTTCTCCCCCACTAGTTTTATTAAACTTTTTCTAGCTCGGTATTGTATATAACAGATCTTTCGAAATTAAGCTGAGATTTAGTTCTCTCAGAAATCTTTCATTCTCTCTCTTACAGACAGATAGGTATATATTTACTGGTACTAATACTAGCACTAATATATACCAAAGTAAGAAGTATTGTCAATCTGAAAAGAACCGAGCTGAATCGAAAGTCAAGCTCAAGCCAAGATTGTCAACTCAATAAATTGATACTAGTGAGAATTGGGAATTGAATTTTCCCCTGCTGTTGAATTAAAAAATAAACATGGTTTAAAAAGTTATTTAATTAAAATATTTAATTAAAAAATATGAATTAACTATAGCGTTAATTGATAATTACTCGGTGTTACTTTGGTTTAATGAAACATGTTAATTAAAAAAGCCGGGATGGATAGTTGGTTAGTTATTTTGATGGGACGTTACTAAAATCAAAATGTATACAGTCCAGGTAGTTTTAAAGTTTATTTATTAATACGGACAGATCCTCGTAAAAATTCTGGGGCGTATATACTCTCACAAAGAGCTTTATGGGGATCTTAATTAGTACGTCGAGGCTCATCTTGCGTCATTTGATGTTGCCATTAGTTGGCGCCGAAGTGAATGAAAACAACTTTATACATCCGAGGCGTCTTTTATACGTCCGGTTAGCTGATGGCTTCCCAACTTATCTCATTGAAGGGAGTCCCGCTCGAAATATATCCTAGATGAGGGTAAATCTTAAATACGCTCTAAAGAAAACTCGAATACCGTCTGCAGTAGATAAAATGCCTTTCAGTCAGACGTAAACCGTGTTTTTGTTACTTTAAATATTCTTGAGATTTACTTTCAGTTTTTGGAATTATTTCCGCTTTTATAACCAACTTTTCGGTAGAATAATTCGTTATTGTATAGAAGAATAAATTTTTACATATTGTCAATTTTATACGATGAGTGACTGTTTGTTATCAAAATGCAATAAAGTTTACAATAGATGCAGAAGTCGATGAAAACTTTCGAACTATTTTAATAGAATAGAATTCTTTGCATAGTATATAATTACTTTTTTTTATTACTTGAATTAGTAATTTATTTATTGACTCTCAATTATGCTCATTTTAGATTTAAAGAATTGAAGAGATTAAACATTTTTAATTTCACAATTTTTATATTCTTCAAAAGTGCAGAAAAAATTATATAAAATCGAAAAAAAAAATTCTTAGTAAAAAAGACAGCATAGAAATCTAAAATTTTACAATTTTTCAGTTCTTAAAGGACTTGGAGGTTATCCTAAGAAATAAAAAATTATTTTGATGGGGCCAAAGGTCAGCTTGGCTCAAGACAATGATCCTTGAATCAAGATTACTATAAGATAAACAATAAATTTCTTAGGACAAGAAACACAATTCTTGAGCCAAAAAAATTTTTTTTAACCAAGAATTTTATCTTAGCTCAAAGATTTTTACCTTGATTCAAGAAATTTACTGTTTTCCTTATAATCAAACTTTTCTTTTGAGTCGAGTTAACCTTTTCATCTGTGTGGTCTTATATGTCCACATATAATTTTCCAACGACTGATAGTGTTAAAAATATCCGACAGATGGCATATGATCGTTGAATTCTCTCCTTGCAAAAGAGATAAATTTGAAATTCGAAAATAAAAATGATCTATTTCCTTAAATTAATTTCCTAAAGAGCATATCGATCGTGTTATTCTAATACGTCGTATCTCACAAAATTTTACAAATTCACGTTTTTTTGAAAAATGGAATCATAACAATATTATGCAAGTCGTATAAAAATTTTAAAGGTCAAATAGTTTAATTACTATTTTCAAATAAATATTTTCGTCAGTTGAATCTTATTTAATCAATGTTAAAAATAAATCGTTTTTACCGTCTGCTGTAAAATTTTCTAAATGTGGGATACGACGTATTAAAATGGCAGTATCGATATCTGATATTGGTTTTCAGTTCAATTAGGCTAAACTAATTTTCGTTTAATTTATTTCAAATGCCGTACACTTCTCTTTAAAAAATGAAAAATTGTGATGAATGACATTTTTATTCTCTTCCATAGTCAAAATGACTTTGTACTAGAAAAATATTTCCAAAAAATTGCATCTTTAGTGTTTTCTTTAATTTATACAATTTAAATATTTTTTTGAATTTTTTTTTTTTTTTTTTTTTTGATAAAAGATTGATAAATTTTTTTTTTTTAAAGATTAATAGCTAATCCTTGTAAAAATTTATTTAAGTTTTCAAAACCAATCTTGAATTTCCTGAGCGATCATTGGTTGCTGAGATATCGGTAATCAGAGACAAAATGATTTTTTTCCATTCAAACACCGATTATTCAGCGAGAAATGCTTGTATCGAGATTTTAAAAAAACAAAATTAAAGCTGAATAAACAAGTTATCTGGTCCAAATAAAGGTTAAGTCAAAAAATTGCTTTCAAGTCCGTAGACAAAAAAAAACCAAAAAAATTTTGAAAAAAATTTTCAAACTCTGATCCAAAAACTAGACACAGAGCTACAATTTGCTTTTTTTTTACTTGCTGTACGACCATTTTTCTACAAGTTACAGCCTAATATATATATATATATATATATATATATATATATATTAGGGTGGGCCAAAAAAAACTTTTAATTTTTTTTTTCTTAGCCACTACAAAAATAGCGTTCGAGATGACGAAAAAAAAATTCTGGTAAAGTTTCAGCCGTTAATATTAATATTAAGAGGTGACTTGTGATTTTTGATTTCCCATTTAAATAACATGAGAATTTTTTTGGTTGTTTGGATTTTTGATGCACTCGAACGAATGAATGTCTAGTAAAAATAAGTAGATATTCTTGTAGGAAATTTGACGATCTACAAAAAAGGTCTGAAATAATTTTTCGTTAAGTTGACTCGTTTAAAAGTTATTCGAGGTTGAAGTCCAACCTCAAATAGTTGGTGATAACTTTACAATTTTTTATTCTCTATCACAAAATAATGACTTAAAAATGTAAAATATCTTAGTTTTCGTAAATGTTATCGAGTTTTTTTTATGATTTAGTAGAGAAAATTTTATGTGATTCATCACGATTCAAATAAAAAGCGTTAAATCGACATTTTGTAATAACTTAGTTGGCAGTACTGTAAAGATTATAAATTTAATTATGTCATATAAATGTTAATTCGTTATTTAAAGTCAACTTTTTACTTTTTTTGTATTTTACCGCAAAAATCACTGCAATTTTTTATAATTAACAAAAATAAAAGCAAAAAAAATTCACCAGCTCAGATGAAAAATCAGTCTCTTTTTCAAACAAAGTTTGCTGAACTCTTTGATATTACGGATCAGAAAAGCCTTCAATCAATAAATTACGATTAAAAGATTTTTTTAGAGGGGCAAAAATCTTCGAATCGAAGAGGAATTATAAATTCAAGTTCACAACCAGACACTGAAGCAGATATAATGATAGCCGATGAAATAAGTAAGTATTACATTTTATGAACATGTACCAATTAACATTCATAGTGCTCATAACTCGATATAAATAAATTCCTAATTATTCAATTGTAAAATACATAAATTGACGGTCATTAATCGTTTTAATGTATAATTATGATTGATAATTCATTTATTATTTGATTAAAAATAATGTTAGCTATCATTTTTCTGAATAAATATAAGTAGATGACTACGAATTCTTTTTACTTTTAACTTTTAATATTTAATTTTATTTTTCCTAAAATTAACAAAGACTTTTTTTCTACATCTAATAATATTTGTATGCTTATAAAAATATTCAAATTTTCAATTCTAGATCAGCCAGTGAAAGATAAACAGATCTCAATAATTAAACAAGAATCTGATCTAATAACATCCCAGTCATTAGCGAGCTTGACTCCAAAATCAGTCTCCGATTTTGAAAATGAATTAACACCGCCTATTGCTCCTAAAATTAACGTGATGACACCAGAATTAGTTGCTGCATTAGATCGATCGAATGTTTCTTGTAGAAATGCCATGTACATTATCTCTGAAAAGCGTTGGAGTTGATTTCAATAGTGTAAACATCAGTTACAAAACAATTCAACGTAGCCGAATAGCTTTGCGAAAAGGAATTGCAAAGGGGTTAAAAGATGAGTTGAAGTTTGAAGATAATTATATTGTGCACTGGGACGGGAAACTGTTGACAGACATCACGGGAACCGATACTGTAGATAGACAGTATCATGTAGTGGTGAACAATTGTTGGGTGTGCCAAACCCGGGAAAAAATGATTTTTCTTCATACCTCGGTCAAAAGTACGTACTTTCGTCCCTAATAGCAGGGATGAAAGTTTAACGTTTACTCCCGGCGAGAAATACACGTGCGCCCTCTGTAATGACGGGAGAAAAACATTTCTCATGCATAGTTACACTCGTAACTTGGGACTATTTATTCCGTCGCTATAGCAAATTGTTAACCGCTGTCATTTCTGTTGCTACCTCTGACCTTTAAAATAATTATCAATGTTGTTTAGTCGTCTGTTAATTTAATATTAAAGTATTATCAATGTCAATTCAATACCACAGTAAAAATGAATAATACGTTGTCATCTGAATGATACTGAAGTTAGCTGTCAGCTGTCAATTTTGAAAATTTTTATAGCAAATCAATTATAATAAAAAAATGCTTCCAAAAATTTACACTAGTAATTTTTATTAATTTTCACATGTGGAATTTTTTAACTAAATTTTTTTTATGATAATTTAATTGCCATAAAATTCTAAAAAAATTTTTAATGTCTATCAACTTCAGTGTCATGTCATCTGATAAATCCACCAATATCAAAACTGTATATTTAGTGGAGATACAATTTTTAACTGCTCTAATATCAAGTTTGAAAATTGTGTTTTTTATGGAAAGATTATTAATAACTGTGATCATTCGAGAAAAAAAGAAAACGATAAAAAAAACGCAATCAGAGTTTTTAGCTTACAATATGTTTTGTTTTATAAATTTATAATCACTAATATAATTTGTTAAACTAATGAACGTGAATTTATCTTTGATAAAATGAAATCAATTTATTTTTAAAAAATATGACCAGGCTAGACTCTTCGAATGTATTTGATGCCTGCCCCCACGACCAGCAGCACTCACTTTGCTCGTGCCGCAAATGTCGGGGCTGGCATCAAAAACATACTTATCAACATTTAAAGTATAATTAATTTAAGTATAATTAATAATATACTTTCGACCGGCTATGAAGAAAAATCGTATACACTACACGGGCCAAATGTTGAAATCTCGGTCCTGCGCGCCATAATTCAACTTTCGGCCCTTGTAGTGTAATATACTATTGCCTAATTATATATGGTTATATATAATATAACTTATATAAAATAAGACCTAAAAATTGGCCAGGTCTAATTATATATAATCATACATAAGTTATATATAATCATATATGAGTTATATATAATCATATATGAGTTATATATAATCATATATAAGTTATATATAATTTTATATATTCATATATAACTACATGTAACAACATTAAATTATATATCATTACCCCTAATTAAATATGTGGTTATTTTTAGGGATCTAATATTTGATTTGGTCGTACCTAATCCTGTAACCAAAAAAAAATCATTACAGATGATTTCACAGCTATATGCTACTTTACCCAGTCTTGAGCCAAGACTGGGACACCAAGCTTGGTACCCCAGTATTGGCGCAAGCTTGGCCCCGGCGTTCAACTCTGGCGACTCTTATATGGGATATTTGTCCTTTCCGTGTCTATATACATATATGTATATGTGTATAGATCTTATTGGGCATTCCCAATCAGAAAATTCCAATTCGGACCTGAGGAGAATCCAGTTTTGAAATTTCACTGAGAGAATCGCAATCGAAATAAGGAAGTATTGTTAGATTTTCCTAATTAGAATGTAAGTGAGACTCTGGAGGAAAAAACCCAACACTAAAAAAATAAATTCTCAAAGCTTGAGCATAACTTGAATAATATCATAGTTAACCAGTTGGCTCTGCAAAGCCAATTTATGTGATATTTTGAGCTTACTGAGTTCGAAGAGATAATATTTTGATGCATTTGAGCTCTCCCAGCTCAAAAGTCTAATAGAAGTTTCATAAAACACTATTTTGAGAATTTTCAAATCGCAATAACTTTTGAATGGATCAACAGATTTTTACGTGGTTTGCGGCGCAGTTTTTAAAGCCTCGTGATGAATATTCTAGTTTCCATTGATCGAACTAGTAATTTCGAAGTTATTCCGAAAAAACACTTTTCTCGGTTTTCTTTCGACAACGATAACTCACGAACGAATTAACCGATTTTAACTGCCGTTTAAAAGTTATAAGCTGTTCACATACTTTCACACAAACCCACACACACACACACACAATAGCTTCTTGAGTTTCGAAAATTTATCTTAAAAAATTATCTATTCCGATGTTTATAGCTCTTCGAGCTCGAAAACACCACTCACATTTTTTCAATCTCTTTAAACTTGACAATGTAGTGGTTATTGAAACCATAGATTGTTGAAAATTTCCAATTGTGATTTTTCCCGATCAAATTAGTCGTTTTTGATGCTGCTTGCAGCATTAAACACAGTCATTGAGGTACAAAGAGATTATTCATAATATACGAAATGATTTAACGTAAAATTTTACGTAATTCGACAAAAAATATTTTTTTTAAATAAAAAAAAATTAAATATCTCAAGAAACAAATAGAGCGATTTGAATCAGACTGCCAGCATTTGACGCAGTTATCGGATCTTTTACAGTTATTCTGTTGCATCGGAAATAGTCTAAGAGGACATTTCGAAGTCGTTTAAAAAAAAAAATTAATTTTTTCTAAAATTCGTCATTATCGATTCCTCTTCAATTCATTAATCGATTTTTATGCAGTTTCTAGCAATCGTTAATAACGGAATTGATCGAAACATCTGCTTAAAAGTTATTTAAAAAAAAAAACAGTTTTTTTGAAAATTTTATTTTTCAGATTACTCTAAATCTAGCAGTCCTAATCGGTTTAAATTTTCCAGAAAATTTAAGTTTGGTGAATCAATTCAGTGATGAAGTTATCGTAGCTGGCGACTTTAACACTAGATCGGTTGAATGAGGAGAAAATTTTTTCAGACACTAGAAGAAACGAAGTCGCTGACTTCGCAGCAAGGCTCGATCTTATGGTCTTGAACACCAGAAACATCTCGACCTTCAGAATGGAAGGAAATAATGAGTACATACTCGTCATTTCGGTTGGGTCACCAAGAATCGCTCGCAGAATTAGGAACTGAATGATCTCCGATTAGTACAGGGGTAGTTACCACTAACATATCACATTTAGTGTCGAGGAGGTTTTCACTTTAGCAACCCAAAAAGGCTCTGAAGAACGAAGTTGGAGTGTCGAAAAGATAGCCCTAGAAGCTGTAAGAGGATCTCTGTCAACGATAAAAGCCATCACCACCTTTCGTAATACTTTAATGCCATGCCTGAAAATTCAGGATACGTATAGGCCAGTATACTGGTGGACACCGGAAATCCCAAGGATCCGGAAAAGATGCTATGAACTTTTACGGTGACCGATAAGAGCCGCAAGACACACCCGAGAAAAATAATCATACGTAAGTGAATACAAAGAGGTGAAAAAGCCACTTTATCGCACTGTGAAAGCAATCTAGGTGATACTATGAAAGGAGATCTGCACTGACCAGAACTAAGATATCTGACGCAAAACTTATCAGATTGTCGCCAAAAGACTCAGAAAAGCTGCACCAGAATCACCAAAAACCCTAGCTGAAGTAGACACCATCGTAGTGAAGTTGTTTCCCTATCACTAGCCGCGAGAGAGAAGGAACTTCATGAATAGTGGTGAAGTTTTACCCTTCTCAGTCAAGGAACTGCAAGATGCAGCTAAGTCCCTCAAAGTAGGAAAAATCCATGGCTCCAACGGCGTTCTAACGTCACTGATTAATATCATAGCCCAGGAATTTTCGGATGCACTGATAAATGCATACAACGAATGCTTTACAACTGGCACGGTTACTATCGTCTGAAAATGTCAGAAACTGGTCCTATTGGATAAAGGGAAAGAAATTTCCATCACACTCTCTTCGTTCAGGCCACTCTGCATGCTAGTCATCCCCGGTCAACTGTTCGAAAAGCTAATACAGGCTAAGCTGCGAAGTGACATCGACCTCGTACGAGGCTTCACCGAAAATCAACACCGCTTTCGGTAAGGCAGATCAGCCATCGGCGCGGTCGAGAAGGTCATAGAGATTACAGCCGAAGCGTAATCTAGTAACCTCAAATCACGCAAAATCTGGATCCATCTAACGCTAGATGTAAATAACGCCTTCAACATAGTAAAATTGAAGGACATCCTCGGTGCACTGGAGCACCGGTTCGAGACAAAAAAGGAAAACTTAGCCATAGTCAATGACTATCTTGACCCAAGAACGCTAATCGTAAAAACCGCAGACAGCACACAGGAATACCCGATAACCGCAGGTGTATGACAGGGTTCAATTATGGGCCCCGACCTACATAAAATAGGACTATGACAAATCGCTGGAAATCCCTATGTCGAAATAGGTACAGCCCACGGCCTTTACTGATGATGGCATGGCCACAGTGGTGGCGGATAGCGTGGAGGAAATCTTTCATTTTCATAGCGGGAAGTTAAAAAAAGTTTTTCTTCATACCTCGGTCGAAAGTACGTACTTTCGTCCCTAATAGCAGGGATGAAAGTTTAATATTTACTCCCGGCGAGAAATACACGTGTGCCCTCTGTAACGACGGGAGGAAAAAATTTCTCATGCATAGTTACACTCGTAACTTGGGACTATTTATTCCGTCGCTATAGCAAATTGTTAACCGCTATCATTTCTGTTGCTACCTCTAACTTTTAAAATAATTATCAATGTTGTTTAGTCGTCTGTTAATTTAATATTAAAGTATTATTAATGTCAATTCAATACCCCAGTAAAAATGAATAATACGTTGTCATCTGAATGATACTGAAGTTAGCTATCAGCTGTCAATTTTGAAAATTTTTATAGCAAATCAATTATAATAAAAAAATGCTTCTAAAAATTTACACTTGTAATTTTTATTAATTTTCACATGTGGAATTTTTTAACTAAATTTTTTTATGATAATTTAACTGCCATAAAATTCTAAAAAAATTTTTAATATCTGTCAACTTCAGTGTCATGTCATCTGATGAATCCACCAATATCAAAACTGTATATTTAGTGGAGATACAATTTTTAACTGCTCTAATATCAAGTTTGAAAATTGTGTTTTTTATGGAAAGATTATTAATAACTGCACACAAAAAACAAATTTCTTGCGCCAAGAAAATTTTAAGGAAAACAAAAGTTATTTTGGAGCAAGAAGAAATTTTCTTGGCTCAAGAAATTTATCTTGTCTCAAGAAACTAAATGATCAATTTATATTATTTATTGGTTATTACATGTCGAATTGATCAATAGTTAGAATTAGTCACTTTCAATTCCAAAAAAGTTTGGTCAGAAGTTTTCACTTGTAACAATACGAAGTATTACGTAGCAGAAAAAATTTTTTTCATTTTTTTCAAACGCTATGACAAATTCAAAATTCCGATACTTTTTTTAGTCTTTTCAAGTTTTCTTTATATGTAAAATCGCCGACAACTTTAATCCGAAAATCTTCGGAGCACTAAAATAAATTTTCATTTAGCTGAAACAAGACAATGTACGAACTTTTTTTTCATAGGTATGAAAGAAATTAAAATTTTGATGGAAATGAATGTTCTGCAATTCCAACAGCAAAAATATGCTTTTAGAGAAAATATGGTTCGTGATTACAGTATACCCTTCTATGACAAATAATACTTCGAATTTTGTTTAGGCACATAAAACAAATTTACAAAGATCCTGATCAAAAAAGAAAAAATTTTACTAAGAGAAAAGTAGAAAGTCTATTGATAGCAGCAATTTTTGAAATTTTAATAACTTTAATAAATATATTCAATTAATGATCCGTTTTATTTGTGACTGTAACAACAAATTAACTACGGCAATCGTTGCAATAAATAAAAATATAAATTGATAAAACTTTCTACTTTTTAATGGAAAACCTTAAAAAATGTTTATTGATAAAAAATATATCAATTAATTTACAAAGCTAACATTAACAATACTTATTTAATGACCAAAACTGTAATATGACCTCTTGTATCCGACGCTTTACTATTTATAATTAAACTTTTGCTGTTGTTACACACAAAACTGTGTATTATTTTAAAGCATAAGAAAAATCGTATACACTACACAGGCCAAAAGTTGAAATCTCAGTCCTGCGCGTCATGGTGCCCTCGGCTTCGCCTCGGGCATCATGACGCGCAGGGCCGAAAATTCAACTTTCGGCCCTAGTAGTGTAATATACTATTGTAGAGTAAATGATTTCTGGAAGCCAAACTATTTGAAATGTGATTGGTTGAAAGTATAGTTATTATAATATATGTAAAAAGATATTTCGTCGAGAAGAATAATATATAAATAAATAAATATGTATAAGAAATAAAAATAAATTTCTATCACAATAAAACAATGACATCAAAACTATTTAATACTATTTTATTTATTTAATATTATTTAATACTATTTTATTATTTAATAACTATTTAACAATAAACATTGTTAAACTATTTAATTTAAAAAAAAAAATAGGTATGCAAATCAAAGCTTATTATATAAGCTTTCAGATGCAATCCACAAGAATTAAACACGATATCTTGTTTAATTATTATTGCACGAAAATACGGTAAAAGTGAAAATTTTCGAATTGCTTCCATTCCTAAACTAATTGACCGATTTCGCTCATCAGCGAACTTAACTTCGGAAATCATCCTAAGAATGAGTATGCTACATTTTATCAAGATCCGTACAGAATTGCGGGAGTTAGAAAAGAGATAAGGCCGTTTATATCGTATATATATATATATATATATATAAACACATTCATACGTAAACTTTTCAACCATATGTATTTTCTGAATCTACTTGACGAGTTGAGTCGAAATATAGCAAAATTTTTCAAAAGCTCCGTTATGAGGACCAATGCAATACTTAGATTTCTATCACTTGAATCACTGGCGGCTGTTTGACAGAACGATGCGACCCGGAAAAAAAATGATTCGTGGTTGTGCTCTTAATCTATTTATGAACTGTCGTCGCATCTCTTTTTGACGTTGATATTTTGAGTAATTTTGGTAAATAATAAGTTCAATTCCAAAAATGACTAAACTCCACAACAAAGTCACCGCAAACATAATAAAATAAAACACCAAATTTTCAAAGTCGATCCATTCATAGTTTTTAGCTTTTTTGATTTTTTCCATCTTCTTTATTTTTTTCCATCGGTTTTTTATGTTCTGCTCACTTATATGGTTAATTAATCCTATTTCAACTGGAATTGAGCGAGTTTTGTCAATTTTGTCCTTGAGAGCCCAGTTCTTCTTTGTCCAAAACACAAAGTATTTTTTAAATACACTTTCCTTTGATACATGAAGATTTTTAAGCCTTAAACTCCATTTAAGTTGATATTCTGTCAAATAAATACAAGCAACAGTTGAACTTTGTTGAGCTTCGATTGCACATTTCTTCAGATCGAAACGATTTCCTGGATGCAAGTACTTTTGGTCTTCTTCGGTCACCCACAATTTTTCATTAATCATATCTTTTAATAATAACTCTTCATAAAACACGTGATATTTATTGTCAAATAAATCTTGTAGAGTTTCGACGTTACGACTCGCTGGTTGTGATAAAATGGCCGAGATTTGTCCTTGGAATTCGGGCATGACTAAAAAAATTAATAAAAATCCGAAAAAATAAATTATCCTCATTGAGAAACGTTCCATAGGTGACATGATCTCCATGCTCAGCGACATGCTCGCAATGTCCATAATTCCTTCTCTTACGTGAAATTTATTGTTCATAATTATGATCACTGTAATGAGCACCAACATTAAGATTGTGATAAAGATTAGGGGAAAGTTTAAGTTAATTTCTCTAAATGCTGTCAAATAATCTGTCTTTTTCGTTAAAATTGAAAAATGTATTTCTTCATACTGCGTAACAAAATCCGTCAATTTATAATTTGTGTCAGCCAATTGAGTCAGTTCATTAAACGCATCATAGTCACGACTGTGCAGTTTGACATCGATACCATTTTTTATCATCGTTGAATTAAAATAGTAGTAGTGAAGATGAACTGACGCTAATACGTTCATATAATCAGGTAATGAATTCAATCCCCTGTCTTTAAACTTTTTTATAAATTTCATGTACTTACTATGCCTTTCCTCCATATAATTTCCAGTTAAATTTGATAAATAGACATTATTCAATAAATATATTTCATGACCGTCCAAGTACTGAGTTTTATCAAAATAAATATTTTGATAGTTTTCTTTTACATCTGAAAATTAATTAAATTTATTCTAGTACCCAAGTAGAAAAGAACTATTAGCTAAGAGTTGGATCAAGCCTTGGCCCCGTCGTCTGCTACCCAGGTAGGGTTTGCCAATACTGATAAATGACCCAGCCTTGGACCATTTGTAACTTTGCCAAGCCTTGGTAAGTTACCAGGGGCCCAGGCCTGACCCGAGGCTTGGCCCAATAGTTCGATAATCTCAAGCGGAGCCTTGGGGTGCATCACTGGTCCAAGGCTTGGCCCAACGGTTCGATATTTTGGAACCAAGCCTCAAGATGTTACGACTTGCTGAGGCCTGGTCCGATGCTTGGCCCAATGCCTTGGTCCATATAACCAAGCCTTGAAAAATCACTACGAATTTAAACCCTGTTCGATACTTAGCCCAATGCTTTGAACACTGACAGAAGAATTTAATAGAATTTAATGAATGACTTGTTTACAAAAGATTTTTAATAGATACATTCATTAATCGTTAACGAATTATTTTTAAATATCATTTATTTGTGGCTGAAAAATATATAAAACCCTCGAAACTGCTCAAAAAATATTCAAAAATATTTTCCATGCGACTAAAAAATGATAAATTTAATACTGATAAATATTGTGAATGGTTTAAAAATGTTTGTTTCTCCTCAACAAATATATTGAAAACAATTTTTAACTAGTAAGTTTATTGCAAGCCTTAAGCGCGAACGCGCGAAGGCATAGCTCTGCCATCGCCAGAAAATTAAAATACCCCGATTTCCTCGGATTAAATCGCCTTTTAAATTGTTTATAAATAAAGAAATGATATAAAACACGCTTTGTTGCTAAGAGAAATTATTACTGAACAGTTTATATAATTTTTTATAATTATTTATAGGCATTAAATAATAAAAAAATACAAAAATAACTCGATTTCATAGTAAATGGTGTCATTTTTTTAAGTTCGCATGGAGGGGTAAACCTTGTAACTTTTGAGAAATTTCATTTTTTCACTCAATTTTATTTTCAAACTGATCATTAGAATTTTCCGGATAACTGTGGGAAAAAATCGAAGCGCAAATTTTTTTTACATAATTAAAATTAATTTATTTCGGCTGGCAGTTTGATCCATTTTTTATGTTTTGGTCAGCCATATTAACTTTTTATCACTCTCTTACACGAATACAAATTACTCCTACAAATACTTCTATCAGTGAAACTATAGTTTTGGGAAGTCACTGACACCCGAAAGAGAATTTTAAATCAACAAAATAAGCGAGAATTTAAATTTGAACTTTTTGTAAAAAGAGAATTGTTCGCTATTATAATGAATGTTGATTGAGCTATTGATTAATTTTTCTCTAATGAAAATAATAGTTTAAAAAAACTAAAAAACAAGCTTTTTATGGAAAACCAAACTTAAAAATGGAAAATAAATTTGAAGTAAGAATTGTGTAAAAAATTTTAATAAATGTGAATTAATAATCGTGTACATAAGAAAAAAACATATTTTATTGTAAAAAAAAAAGCGTGGGATGCATAGTGTCAATAGTTATAAATATTTGATTGATAGATATGAGTAAAAGGTTTATCATTTCAATATTATCGTAAAAAGCACCCCACGATTTTTCTAAAATAAAATACATTATTTTCTTATTTACACTATTATTAATTTATAATTATTAAAATTTTTTATACTATTCTTAATTCAAATTTATTAAATTTCATTTTCTATTTTTTAGTTTGGTTTTCCATAAAACCGTGCTTTTACTTTTTTTTAACTATTATTTATTATACTTGTGACGTTATAATTCAGCTAACTATCCAATTTTCTCTCAGTTTAATAATACTATCATAAAACTAAATTATTACCTTTTGGATATTGCAGACTGTATATTGTTGACTTTGTTTTACTACTGCTATTTGCATGTCTGACTTTACTCCAAGGTTGTGGAGCGTAGTGTGTATAAGAGTTCAAGGTGTAAACCATGGTTGAATTTTTGATATTATCATAACACAAGTAGTATGCTACTAATACATCGAAGCTTCCGAGGAAACGAAGAACCTTACTAGCGTTTATATCATATGGCCCTTCAGAAAGATCGAGAATAAAAATTGGGGACTTTATATTCCAGATTCTGGAGCGCATAAACTCAAAAATAAGTGCTCTGAGTTTTTTGATCGTTTCAAATGTGAGAACATACGTAGGATAGCTGGAAATGTACCCTTTAAGTTTTTCGCCTTTAAGATCACCATCCACTACAATCAGCGGATTCTCATTATCGACATTTACACTTGCTACCTGGTCATCAACTAAATCAGAAGATATTATTAGTGGATTCGAATTTTTCGTGAAAATTTTATCAATCATTTCCATCTGTAAAAACAATAAACGATTCAGAAAATGATCATAGATAATTAATTTTAAATTTTAAAAACCATCAACTCACCGTATCATTCATTAGACGCATTTTGATTTCCAAAGTGTGAATACTGCTTCCATTTGATAAATAACCGGTTAATACGCAATAACAGCATAAAATAATCTTTAAGAACCACATTGTTTAGTTGATGATGTTCTATTTATAAAACCAGTCCTGTACAATATCACAAATTTTTTAATGCTCTGGAAATTTTCAATATATTTGAAATTGAGATTAGTATTCGTCTGGAAAGCTAGCGACTAAGCAGTATGAAGTCAAGTTATCGACTGAACACTTTGCAAAGTGTATGTCTTTGTTTCGAATTGTTGCCTATGACAACTGCAGTTTACGATGTGAAAACAGTAGTTATTATGAAGCTGTTAAAGTTTTTCTTGTGAAATACCAACATGCTGGTCGATATTAATAGAAAACTGTCCAGGAGTTTCTACATTCAGCTTCTATTTCACTAATCTTCCATCAGCTACTTTTTTTTAAAATAGCTAAGTAATAAATCTATTAACTCAATAGACATTAAACTTACTCTAAAAGATGTAGCATGTTTCGGAGAATATTTGGGTTCATAATCCATAATCAATTACTCATTTGTGACCTATATTTTTTTTTAACTTGAATCAAATAAGCATAGTCTTAATCAAGGTGCCGCGAGGACAAGTTAGTCAGACTCGACACTAAAGACAAAGAAAAAAATGAATTTTACAAAATGTTTTTTCTGTAATCTTGCTATTTTTTTTTCGGTCATATATGTATACATATATGTATACATACACATATGCATATGTGAAATGTTGAAATACAAGATTTGGAGCTTGTGCATTTTACATAATGTGTAGCTATTTATATGCAGGTAGATACAACGACGGTTCGCTTACCGTGCACACCTATCTCGGAAGAGCAAGAGTAGCGCTTCAGAGAGCTGTTAAGAGACTCAGCTGACGTGCACGGTCTATACTCGGTACTTTGCAGTATACGGTGCACGACGCTTCTCTCATACTTCTCTACTTCCAGTGACATGAATAATCACGTCGATTTACCCGGAAATCCAAAAGGTTTTTACTCCCTCTTCCAGGCACCCTTCTCCGGAGGAATTACTGTATCTCGACAAACGAGCGAAGGATAAACCTGATCCTTTTACTTTTGTTGCCTTTTTTTCTTCCTGCTACTGATACTAAAAATACGATTTAATTATCTGATGAAAATCTTACTTTAACTGTTTGAATCACTACATATGATACTTTCATGCTTTGGGCAATGAATTACTATCGCTATCTTTTGAAATGTTAAAATTAATGGATAAAAAATTTTTGGACAATTTTACGACAATTTTGAACGTTTTTCAAATGATTTTAAGTAAGATAATTTATTTTTGTACAGCTATAGATTTGTCCTCAGGACAATGAAATCAATGGAAATCTTTCTTAAAATCATTTAAAAAACTTTAAAAATTGTTCTAAAAATGTTGCCAATTTGTTATAAAAACATTCTAGAACTGTGCAAGAAATATTTCAAAATTGTCTCGAAACTGTCCAAGAAATGTCTCGAAAGCATTCAAAATTAGTTCTCAAATGTAGTTAAAAAAATGTTTTAAGATTATTCAAAAAAGGTTCCACATAAGATTTTAAGGACAAAATTTTAACTAAGTCGTTTAAAATAAATTGCGTTCATTCTAAAATTATATTAGAAGTATTCTTAAAATCTTCAAAAAAAATTAATTACTAAAATGCACTATTTTTAAATTTACGATTATTTATGTGACCTCCCAAAATTGTCTTTTAGTGTGTCACGTTTGGATGTCCACGCTTGGAACAGTTTTTTTTTATACGGGAAAGCCTAATTCATTTGTATAGTAATACAGAATTCTAATTAATTTTTCTGATAAATCAATTGACTAATTCGATCGACAAAAAATAACAATTTTAGATAATCCCTTGGATTCTACTTAATTTTAATTTTCAAAGGTTAGATGTTCGAAGAAAAAATTAATTGACAATAAACGATATCATTTTGTTTTACTATTGAAATTTCATTAATTTGATCATAAATATTATGTTTGTAGATTCTATAAATTAAATTCTTAATAGTTATCTTGAGATTTAAGTCCGAGTATTTTTTATACAAAATGAAAAAAAGTTTGGAACATCCATAAGTGCACTTGTGCATGTACGACTCATAACGCTCGTTGAATCATGAAATAATAATAAAATAAAAAATGTGAAATAAAAATAAAAAATGTAAAACAGCTGTGATAAAAGATGATAGTACGCAGGCGCCTTTTAGTGGAATAAATGTACATAATATATATAGATTTATAGTCTTTTGGTTTTTTTATTTTATTAATTGAAATTAAACGACACTGAGTTACATAGCCATTCGCGATAGGGGACCTACAATTCCTTCAGAGAATTAAAAAAAAATTGACTCAATTAATGGATTTTTTTCGCAAGTTACAGTGTTTACAGATTTCATACTTGCACAGAAAAAAAGGTTCACTTGAGCCAAGAAAATATTTTTCTTCCTAATTATTTTCTTGAGCGAAAAAAAATTTTTTTTGACACAAGAAATTTCACTTATTCCAACAAATTAATTCTCCTGCTTTAAGAAATACGTATCTTGATCCAAGAAAATTTATTTAAGTCAAAAAAATCTTCTTGTTTTAAGAAAATTCAGCTTCTTGCTCCAAAAAATTTTGTTATTGATAGAAGTAAATTTTCTTGCCTGGAGAAAATTTCTCTCTTGCTCCAAAAAATTAAATATCTTGTAAATTTTAGTAAATTTTCATTAATAATTTTATTGACTAACATATCAAATGGGAAGATCAAATAATATTAAATCATTTTTTTTTATTCAATATGTACAATTGCACACTAAAATAATATAAAATGGGCATCAAATATTCAAGAGAAAAATTTTCTCAAGGAGAGAAAATTTTTTTCTCAGCTGAAGTAGGTAGCGCTGCTTCCCTAAAGTATCTAAAAATTTTGATCAAATATAAATAGTCTCAGATCACCCTCAGATCACATGTAATTGTTGGCCGAGGCGAAGCCGAGGTCAACAATTACATGTGATCTGAGGCTTTTCTTATTTTCCTTCCCAAGAGGTGTAATATACTATTATTTCGGCCAATACAACTTCGGTCTTCCGTCAGGCTCCCGAAAATTTTCTTGAGCCAAGAATTTTGTTCTCTAGTCAAGAAATTTTTTTTTTGTGGGACGGACGGAAAGATTTTCCAACTGTTTTAATATTTTTTCCGTTTCTAATGCACTAATATAAATTAATCTTTGAAAAGTATGAAATTAGTCTCCATTAAATTGTTTTTACAATAGTATGCAAAATATCTTGACTTTGTAAACTAACAAGGGTAAAATAATGAAAATAGTTATCTAATTAATATAGATAATTAATAATAACTGAACAAAAATTAAAAACTCAGCAGATTTATATATCAGAATAGAAATAGATTCATGAAGGGAATGGGTAAAAAAATTAATTTATTTTATATTTCGCAGCCGTTTTGCTGTACATTACTTTAAATTCATTTAGTCATCATCTAAACGGCTAAAAAATTTAATTTACATCGTATCATATCAGATGTAACTTCTAATATTCCAACCACACGTAGATCCACTACAGAAAAAAAACTATAAATTAAATCAGTCGAGTAACAGTACTATTACACTAAAAACATAATTAATGTGATGACTAAACCGGTCGCGTAAATATGCTTGCGAAGAAATTTAATGATAATTTAGTTATGGTTTCCTCTCCCTCCCTCTCCACTTGCGGAGCGTCACATATAACACAACAAAATAACTGGGAATAAATCAAAACACTATTCTAAAAGATTCACGCCACTCGGAAATCGTTAATTCCTCGACACCTAACCTTCTTTACATCTACAAATAAGATCAGTTCACTCTAAATTTTACATACGATTTATTCATATACTTTATTTTTTCCCTTTCATTTTCGATGATACCTAACAGCTACCAGCAAAAATGTTTAAATGCAATCACAGCTTCTAAATAGAAAAAAAACTTCCCTAGTGATATCTCAACTCGTGTAAATTCCCTTCAGTCTAAATAATATAATTTCCACTCAACAAAGTTTGGTAACTAGTTGACTTATGTAATTTACGGCTTATAATATATCCATCATGTTGAGGGTGTGTATTTTACTGTAATTATCTCGTGTGTATTAATAAAGGACATTTTGAAAGGCTTGTACGGGAAAATTTATCGACAAGTTTTGTTAGGATAGTGTCAATTATAACAAAAAGGGATTTAATATGAAAGTGTAATTTTGATAATATTTCAGCACTGAGAAACATTGTTATTTAATAATAATAAAAAACTGTCTTTAATATTATTAAAATTTTGTTAGCATAAAATAAAACTTTTTTAGTATAAAATAAATTTTATTACTATTTAATAAAATTTTCTTAAATACTAATATGTGATTTACTAAAATTACCACAAGAAGTATGATTTCATTGTAATCACAACCAATCACAGTTTGTACCAATGTTTTTAAGTTGTAATAAAGAATCGATTATATGTAAGCTATTTTTACTTATTAAATATATTTAAGTTAAGTATAATTGTAAGATTAAATGTGGTATCGAAAAATTATAAGATTGGGAGCTGTCGTCATGTTACAACAACGTAAGTTTGCAAAATCACGGTACAGCAATGCTCGTAAAACATAAATTTACAATTTTTCATACATCAATTAATTAGTTATTTACATATGAGACAAGGAACATATTCCTTCGACGTCAGACAATTCCTGTTAACTTTTAATATGCCACACACACACACACACACACACACACACACACACACACACACACACACACACTGCCGTCGTCATGGCACTCCGTACGTGGAGTATTTAATTTCTTAATTCCAGTACTCCAATTGATGGCAGTGAAAATGCATTCCCACTTTTTTAAAGTGGATAATCGTTCAGTGCATGTAAATTTGTATTATATGCGGGTATATAAGGTTGTAGGCCTGGAGTCAATTTGTCGGGGAATGCGTTGGTAACACGTGCGACACGTACGGTTTCTCTTTCGCTGTCTACATTCATTTAAAAACATCTTTCTCCTTTTAATTTCTTCTGTTCCTCGCTACTTGCCTCTATATCTTCTCTCTTTCTCGACCCCTGACACTATTTTTTAGGGTCTTTACTTCTGTTTTGTCTTCATCTTCTCGTGTGGTCGTGCAGACACCGGAACATCGAGGTTCATCATCAGCTAGTTCTCAAACTTATGACTTATGACTTATACAGATAGAAGAAGGCTGCCACTAAAAAAAAAAAAAAAAAAAAAAAAGAACGATAATTATAAATTAAGTCGAAAATAATTCTTGGAATTTTCAGGAATAGGAGACCGGCAGTCTACCAGCTTCGATATTTAATACATATGGCCTCTAAGTTGAGAGGGATAAATGGATGTATCCATTTCTAGACATTTGGTCTAAATTTTTGATGCTCGTTATTGATGATCAACGATAATGATCACAATTTTGGGTATTGTGAGATGTGTTTTGGGAAATCATACCCGAGATTTCCTGCATCTTGACTGATGGCTGGTGGTCATTTATCATCGGAGGGTTGTGTTGTTGCGAGAGACCTAACCGGGTGAAAATCTTCTAGAGGGTAGAAATGAGGATGAAGTGGAGAGGGCAGACATGCGCGTAATCGGTGTTTCAACGACGGGAAAATTCGTTAATTAGTTACCTAATGCCGTTGATACGTAACGAGCTGACGCGTAATTAGTTTGATCGAGTTGCAAATTGTTTTCCGGTCGGCGAATTCTCTGGCTTGCTCTGTGCAACTTTGCTCATGGGATTTACGTTATAGCTATTGCCAATGAGAAGATACGACTAATATTTGTTGACATTATTATTATAAATTAATTATTATTATTATTATTATAATCACTATCATTATTGTTGTTATGACAGTAATTATAATTATTGAACCCATTTTAGGTTAAAACATTTTCACGAAAAGTAGGAAATATAATCCTTAAACGTTGATTGAAGATTTTTTTTTGTACCAGACAACTAGTTCAAATATTTTTTTCACTTGATTAGGGAAAGTAAAATGATAAAAATTTTAAGTTAGGGTTATAGAAAAAGATCAATTGCTTTTGGTATTTGAATTTGAAATAAAAAACTTACATAAGAAAAAAAAATAATTTGATTTGAGAAATAATCTTGATGCATGATTTAAATTATTTTTAAGAAAATCAGTTGTCTTCATTCAAAAATTTCTCGTTGTGAAACTTACACAAAAAAAAAATTAACTTGATTTAAGAAAACACTTTTTGAACCAAGAAAATCATTTTGAGAAGCTTCATGGTCTTGATTGAAGTAAAAAAAATTTTGATCAGAGTTTTTTTTTTATTTAAGTAAATTTTACTTGATTCAAGAATTTTTCGTCTTGATTGAAAACAATAAAGCTCTTTAAAATAATATTTTTGGTTCAAAAATTCCTCTTTTAAATTTAGTTAATTTTTGTTTCTGTGCAACTTAGTTTTCTCTGAAGAATTTTATATTCATGGTTCAAAAACTGATTTTCTCATTAAAATTATCACTAAAAATTAAAAGAATAGAAAATTTAATTTGAACTTATTTCGGCACGTAATTGAACCTTACTTTTCATAATATAGAAATTGACGAAAACTCGAGTATTTCAGGTTTTCTTGAAACAAGTTGGTAACATATTGAATGAATATTACCGTTAATCATATCCTCGTTTCAAAAAAATTTTGCGTGAAATCTAGGTTATCTTGTTTGAAAATAGTAAACTGCTTCATTGAGTTCGTTAAATTCTTGAATAGCAAATTTTTTTCTAATCTTCGAATTCTATTTTTACTGATTCAGATAATGAATTTCTTATGTTTACAAAAAGAAAATTGACTCGATATAAGTAAAACATTTGTGAGTCAAGAAAATCGTTTTGCTGAGTTTCATTGTCTTAAATCAAGACAGAAAACTCTGGAAAAAAATTTTTCACAGTTCAAAACTTTTTCAACCTAGAGCAAGTCGATGAAACTCGAAAATAATTTTCTTGGCCCAAGAATTGTTCTTTGAAATCGAGTTAATTTTTAACATCCCGCTAAGAAAATCAATAATTTAAAAAAAATCGGGAAGTTAATGTTTTCACCCCGATTTTTGAAAATCGAGTTTTTATCAGATCTTGACTTTCGAGGCCCTAGGAAGCTATTCTGGCTCGTTTGGCGATGATATCCGAACGTCTGTACGCGTGTGTGTCTGTGTTTTTTTCAATATAATTTTACAATTATTTACCAGAGCTGAATTTTGGTAAAAGTCTTTTAACCACGCTAAACGCCGCCAAGCGTTTTAAAATCTGATGTTTTTCATTAAATAAAAACTAGACGCTTTAGCTTGAAAACGTTGTAATAGGTTAAATTTGAAGCGTTTTGCATTCATAATTGGCGAGAAGTTGCAGGGATGGCCTGAAGAGTTGACCGTTTGATTAATTTATTATTGAATGTCCCCCATAGAATATCTCGAAGAAGGACTAAAATTTCAAATAAAATAATCTTTTTGAATCAAACAATTTTTTTTTTCAGCGTATTCATATGTAACTTTTGATCAAACAATAACCCTAACAACATTTTTATGCCAATCCAGTAGATAATTACTCTCATATCAAATCAATAAAGAGAAGTAAATACCTGATCGATCAATCACCGAATCATCAAAAAACCACTGGACCTAACCGGCGTATCAGGTCAAGAGTCCCTAAAGGCATCATTATATCTAGAAAGGTCGTGGTTAAACATCGATTGTCGATCTTCAGACAACCAGATCGCGGTCCCGTCGTCGAGCTCGTCTTTATCCTTAGTCCTTCTACATACATGCATACATATATATATACTGTAAGTATCTAGCTCACATCGAGCGGTAAAAGGGTAGATAGATACATGAGCACAGTATTAGTAGGTATTAGGTGTTGGCCTGGGAATTAATGCACGTGCCCAAGCTCTCTTCACCCACTCACCCATTCCGGCAGGATCCATCCCCATCAACCCATCTCCATCTCCATCTCCAACTGAAAACCTCACCCCCAGAATTCGGATAATTCTTTAAGTGCTTCCTGCGTCCTCTTCTCTGCCTCACCCTCTTACACTTGCACACTTCTGTTCACCCTCGACACCCCTTCTCCTCAATGCTTCTCTGCCTCCTAACAACACACCCTCGACTTCTTTATTCGGCCGACACAACCCTGCTCAAGGTGTCACTTCAGGCATTTGTCCTTCTACTTCTTCTTCTTCTTCTTCTTTTCTTTCATTTCCATCCTCTTTTTTCCTCTTCTTCTTTATCCTCATTCTCTATCCATCCATTTTATTTCAATATATATATATATACATGACAGTATTATCGAGTTATATACTTTACTCACATGCTCGAGTTTTCTCTGGTGAATGTTAAGAGGACTCTAAAAACCAGAATGTGGAGGATTCGACCGACAGCTTTTGGGAGTTCGTATTGAACATTCACCTGCTAAAGGCGTCGTGGTTCCCGACGGATCAGATCAAACCAAAAGACTACTACACATAGTAATAGTACTTACTTTACATATAGATATATCTATATATACATGCATACTACACTAGATACTTTGAGGGATAATTCTGCACCGAGTTTTACAAAGTTTCCCTTTATTTTATTTATCCGCAGAAATTCTCAATGCAGACTACTGAGACTCAATTCTCGAATTCTACTCGAGACTTTTAGACTTTAACCGCGCACTAAGCAGTGATGAAGAATTCTTAACCACTCTTCTACTCTGCTAAGGATATATAAGTAAATAAGTACACAATACAATGGTCTTTTTTCCAGTTGATTGTTTTCCTCTTAAGCGGTTCGGGATCCGCTTTTTTATTATGTCTTTGGATTAGCTACCAATTGGTGGCTTTTTAGTTATTTTACCGGCGAATTGTTTACTATAATGAAAGAATCTTGGTGATGAAGGTCTCTGTAAGACGAAAAAAATTACACATAGATGAATTATTGCCCAGACAAGGTTTGATCGGTTCAAGAATTTGTTGGAATGAACTGTGTGAATTTTTGACAAAACATCAATTTTTGCATTTATTATATACAAACGCTGAACATAGCTATAACTTTACTGGGATCAGTTTAAAATTACTTTGATGAATCCGATCAATTCTTCAGACAGAAAATATCTTTCTAATTATGAAGAATATACGTTCTTGTCTCAAAAAAATGTTCCTAAAGGAAGCAATTTTTTTTTTTTTCCGGTATATTTAATTCAAGAAAAGTATTCACTGATAAAAAAAATTAACTTGATTTGAGAAAAAAACTTTTGAAAGAAGAAGATTATTTTGAAGAGTTAGATCATTTTAAATTAAGTAAGAAAATTCTTAAATAAGTAAAATTTATTTACAAACCAAAAAACAATTTCTAAGTATATGAATTTTCCTACTTGATTAATAATGGTTTAAATCTTTTAAATTTTTTGGTTCAAGTTTTGTCAATATTTTTTTTCTAAATACGATTTTTGTTTCAAGGTATTCAGTTCTAATTAATTCGAAAAAATTTTTGGACAGAAGCAAGAAAATAAAATAAAGAGGAGAAAGGAAAAAAGTCTCTTATGCAACAATTTTACCACTTGAACTAACCAGTTTTATGTTTCCAAACAAAATGCACTTATATTTAAATTAACCCAACAATTTTTTATTCAAGAGTTAAAACCCAAAGTAAAATTTAGTTAACTCGTAAAAAATTTCCCGGTGTCACTTAATCGTACATGGCATGATATGAAAATTGGCCATGTCAGGATATATAATCTGGCCTGATATGTCTTAATATGAATTTATACGTCTATATTAGGTCTGAAATTGTTAAATTTACCAATGAATAATTTTTCAATCAAAGAAGTGTTGAAATTTTCCGGTAGAGGATGCATGGTGGCTAAATTTTCTCCTTACAGGAGAGTTAATTTTGAAGTTTTAAGTTCAAAAATAAAAATCATTTCATTGCGCTCCTAATGAGCTTATTTGACTACTTTTTGATTAACCTAACTAAATTTTGTTTAACACATCATGCTAATTGACGTACTCATTTCATTATAAGGAATCAAGTAGTGCTTTTATTTTTTTTTTGTATATACTTGACTTAAATTTCCATCTTTTTTCTTGTTCTCATTTCGTTCAAAGATACCAAAAATAAAAAGTCTCATAAATATCAATTTGAGAGTTCCTGAGAAACTAATTTCATCCAACATAAGCAAACTTTTTGTATTACGAATAATTGCCGCCCAAAATTGCTTCTCTTTCCGTAAAATTCTACAGAGTAAATATTAACCAATTAAACAAAGCATCGGAACAACAAAAATATTCACAAATGGAGAAAAATAAATTTAATCCTCCTCTTCCGCAGGGAGTACATCGAAAAAACAAAACTAAAAAATAAAACATAAAAAAATTTAGCTTGGCGAAATATAAACAGGAAAGAAAATAAAAAAAGGTAAAGTTGCGTTGCGAACCTTAAATTTATTGCTAATTATATTTCCGTCTCGCCATCTCTTTTGTCATACCCACAATGTTTTTTCCGCAACTTTTTTTCATCACTTTAATTTACCTATAACTCGTCGACATGGAATTGAGTCTGAGGAACGTGGCCAGGACGTTGTTATCCGCGTAAAAAATAAAATCCTTTCCAAAATAAAATAAAAATTGTAATAACAATAATAATAAAAATAATAATAATATCAAACTAAATAAATAAATACGCGAAAATACAAGTGGGATGATATGAAGGTAACGCGAAACGAGATGAGGGCGTGGTGGAGAACGTATACCGTCAGAACAGGTAGCTATAGCACGTAGCTCGAGGGAAATAGATATGAGTGCAACATAACGGCGAAAGCAAACTTTACTTCTTTATGTTATAATAAAGATATATATGTATATATATTTATATGAATATTTATATATGAGCAAAACGTATATTAAAGAAAACGAAGAAGAAGGATATTGGCTAGCACGACGGGTTAATACTTCGCAGCATTAAGAAAGACACAAAGGGAAGACATGCCAAAGTTTCAGTAGTTCTCGGTGTGCTTGTTCAGTGGGCGACAATTGGCTTCTGCGGTGATTCGCGCGATCTGCGTGGGGACTCATTACTTAACTGTATCGCATTTTGAGGAAGCGGATATAGATACGGCCCTGGTGGTTTGTAATATTACGATAACCCTCCTATAGTGCTGTACCTTCTTCGAAGTATTATGTGTATGTATCTATAGAGAGTGTTGAGGAGCGAAGGGAGCAGCACCACTCACAGGATCGCATTCGCCACCCCTCTCCCCTTTCCCTCAGTTCTCCCACATAAACTGGAGCTACCTAGCCTCCCCTTCACCCCTTTCCCATTATGTTCTCGTGCAACCCCAGTCACCCTTTACACAGCGGCCATGTTGCCGGAAAATATGATTATTGTTATTATTTGCACCCTACTTCGCGTCATATCCTCATCCGCGAGGTTTTCATCCGAAACCCGGAGTCGTTTACCACCACCATTACTCCTGTGTACGGTAATCTTTAGGCGGTTAATCGTGTTGGTAGTCATCCTGCATAATCATCCATTGTAAAAAATGGAAGAGTTGTTTTTAATTTTTTATGGAAATCTTTTAATTTAGGTCCGCCAAATATCGAGAATCCGAAAATTAGTAAGTTTTAATTTTATTGTGCTTTGACGCCGTAAGCAAGATATTGATTTTAACACACCATAAACGCATCTAAAATGTTTATATAGTAATACCGATTTTTAATTCATCTTTTTGATAAATCAGTTGACCAATTCTATCGACAACAAATAACGATTTTAGATACTTGATTGGATTGTACATAATGTTTACTCTTAAAGGAGAATTTGATTATCTTGAATCAAATAAAAAAATTTTTAAATCAAATAAGATATACTGGGATCACGAGTATTTTTTTAGATTCAGAATTTTTCCACTTAATTTAAGTTTATCGAACTCTTCAAAATTATATTCTTGCCTCAAGAATTTTCCTTTTGGATTAAATTAATTTTTTTTATCGGTGTACTATAATTAAAAATTTTTTAACGTTGGTCTGAAATTTGAATGTGAGTATTCTTCGTACGTTATGAAAAATTCCATCTTAATTCAAAGAGAAGTTGATTTATTATAACGGAACAAAAGATTAAAAAATTTAAAAATTTGCATATTTTGTCGACTCTGATTATTTTTGTTCACTTTTTTTTATGAAACCACTGGCTATTAATATGAGTTGTAAGATTCTTAAGTGATAATTTTCCACAACAATTGATCACTTTTTTAACATTTTTTTTATACTATATAAAAATAATGTATCAAATTTACACCCCAGGACACTAAATATTCATCAGATAAATTTTACCCCAACTTTTTACACAATTAAAAAAAATTATATAAGTTCTTGTGTAGTTGTAAAGTGGCTGAAGTTTATGATATAGATTTTTTTAGGGGTGAGAGTTGGCTGGAGGTTGAGGTAAAGTTGGTGGAAAAAGTATGAAAATGTTTCATCGAGACCACCTTCTTAGTTCATAAGAATGTACTTTTTCTTATCTTTTTCCATGAGCCGTAGGGAGGGAGAGAAAGACGTAGAGTCGGGGTCTTTCGAATGAAAGAAAGGCGCTGAGAATTGCCTGAGGTAGTTTTTAGAGGGAGTAAGAGAAGCTTTACCTTTTATTCCTGATGGTACAAGAATACGGGGATGCAAATTATGGTTTATGGAGAAAGAAGAGACGTAGAAGTTGTAGGAAGATTGGCAAGCGAGAAAGCGGATTTTTAAAGACTAAGATGGAGATGAAAGGATCAACATTAGCATTTTGTTGTGTACTTAAATAATTTAATATTTTATTCGTATTATTCTGCGATTAAATATTTCTTTTTTTTGTTTTAGTCCCTTTATTTTCGAATCGGTGAAGAAGTGTCTGGAGTTCATACTGGAATCGATTATCCAAAGTTACATGATTTCAGTCAATAGCAAAAATTGCGATATAGGTATTGTACACAAAAAGAAATTTTCTTTCAATTTTACCGTCAAATTCAGTGTAATTATGGTCGGCTCTTGATTTATTACCATGTTTGAAATGAAAATTTCAAAAAAATGCATTTGAGGAGTTGAGTTTCAAAGGGGTATCTTTTCATTTTTGATTAATCGAGACAAAAAACTGGTTATCTCTAATTATAAATATTTTTATTGAACTTTTCTAATTTAGCTATAAAGTGATATCGATTATGAAGCTTCAATTCAATTCTCATTTAGAAATCTTTATAATTGTGTGTGTGTGTGTGTGTGTGTAACCCTTTTATAACTTTTGAATGGCTCGACCGATTTGATCGCAGTTGGGACCATTTGAAAGGGCTTGACCAAACTTAGATTTTCTGAAAATTTGAACCGATTCGGACCGGTAGATTTTGAGAAATGACAAAAAAACTACAAAAAAAAATTTTTCGAAAAGTGGTTTTTTTGGAATAACTTTTAAACGGCTCCACCGATCAATTCCAAAAACTAATCAGCTCTTAACATTAAAGAACCGCGCCAAACGCCGCCAGTGCAGTCAAAATCGGTTAATTCGTTCGTGAGTTATCGTGAACGAAAGAAAACCGAAAAAAGTGTTTTTTCGGGATTACTCTGAAATTTTCGGTTCGATCAATTAAAACCTGAAAATCACTTATGAGGATGATAAAACTGCGTCGAACACCGCCAACCGCGTCAAAATCGGTTGATCCATTCAAAAGTTATTGCGATTTGAAAAATCCAAAAATAGTGTTCTATGAAACTTCTATCAGACTTTTGAGCTGGGAGAGCTCAAATGCATCAAAATATTATCTCTCCGAACTTAGTGAGCTCAAAACATCACATAAATTGTATTTTGAGCTCAAAAATCTCAAAAATGTCATTAGTCAAATTTTAAGCGCTCATGTATGGAATTAGCGGGAAGTTGCAGGGATGGCCTTTAGGGTGAACCGATTTCCTAATTTTTTTCCTACGACACATCAAAAAAGATGTATAAAAAGTATCTATACAGAAATGAAAATTTAAAAACCCGATAAAATCCGAAACCAAACTGAAAAATCCGTCAAGTATCTCAATATATCCTTCAACCCTCCTAGTTACGTCGACAATAATCAGCTACGTCGATATCTAACCAGGTTTGGAGTTATTTTGGATCTTCATTTACCTACTACCTGTCTACGCACACTCTGGACGGGAACCATTAAAAGTACTGAACTCACCCCAGGTACACTAAATCACGGAATCTTGAATTCCGCATTTAATGGAATGAGAAGAGACGGCAAGGGCTTAATTGACTTGGGGTAATTATTTTATTAAGTGAGAAGATGGCTGCCGGAATACTAAGACAACTTCGCTCCTCTTCTCTTCTCTTCTCTTTGGCTTTTGCGAACTAACTCAGCTGCATATCAACTCCTAGTTAATCTAACGTTGAACACACTAAAATTCTCAATGGGATTTGCGGGTATAATAGAGAGGATCAATCTGAAAAAGAAAACGAATATCTCATATTATCTTCATCTTGAAATTACTTCAATTTTTTTATCAAAACAAATTTATCTGTCAACAATCGAAGTAAAGAGTGTTTTTAAATAGCTATAAGCAAACAATATTCATTTCTCATTGTACACATTCGCCGAGCTAAAACAATTTCATTGAAACACAATTTTTTTGGAGTCAAAGATTTACAATTCATACACTATTAAAAATTTTTGTAAAATTACAATCATATTTTAAAATAAATACTAAGTAAAATTACAAATCAGTGTATAGAAATGTGAAATAAAATACAATTAATCCAATTTTCTAAAACCTGTCAGCAAATCTACTAAGATATATTGTAATTTTTTAATCTTCATGTATAAACCTAACATGCATTGTAATATTACAGAACCGTTTGTCAATTTTTAAGAAAAAGCTTTTCAATTTTGCAAACATTGTTTGTGATCCGATTCGGTATAATTGTATGTAAATTCACAAAAAAATATTGTAATTTATATAACAATAATCTTATAAAAAATTTTAAAAACTTTTTTTTATTTTTACAATATTCATTGTAAAATTACACAGTGTCATGTAATGTTACCCGACAATTTCAATCCGAACAAAAACAGTTTCACTGTAAAAAAATCGCGCCAAGTCCACGTTCATAAGACTATTAAGAAAAAAAAAATTTTATTTCTTTACAAAAAAATATAAAATGAAAAATTAAAAAATCCAAGTAACCGATATGGTTTCATATGATTTTCGGAAATTAAAAAAAATTTTTTTGTAAATTTAAAAATTAAAAGAAACAATTTTGGAACGTATTTAGTGTGCGTGGTTACGAAATAATTTATTTTTTTGAAATTCCTAAAATCTATCTACTAGGACTTTTAAAAAAAATTGAAGTACACAATGAAGCACACCAAGTACGTTCCAAAATTGTTTCTTGTAATTTTTAAATTTGCAAACAAATTTTTTTTAATTTCCGAAAATCATATGCAACCATATCGGTTACTTGGATTTTTCAATTTTTCATTTTATATCTTTTTGTAAAGAAATAAAATTTTTTTTTTCTCAATAGTCTTATGAACGTGGACTTGGCGCGATTTTTTTACAGCGAAACTGTTTTTGTTCGGATTACAAGTAATTGTAAGCAGTTTTTATATAATAAACGACCCTCAGCCAAGTGTGGTCCGGGAATTGGATCCGTGGACCGCAATGTGCGTTCGAAATGTCGATGTTCATGTGTCCTGCAGTTCACAAGTTGACGCGCAATTAGCTGCGTTCTTCATCGATTTACGAGCCAAGTGATCCACCGTTCAGGATAATCATCTTTAGAAAATTTATCATTTTCTTTGTTATACATGTTACGTAATTTATGATTTTTAATCATTTTAAATAGAAATTATAAAGATAATTGATAATAATCAAGTAATACGCGTAATAAAAAGCACGAACTACTATTATAAAATATCATATAAAAAAAAAATCAAATCAAATTTGAAAAAAAATTTGTAACCTCAAAAAACAGTTCTGCTTACAGTATATACACACTCGGTAGTCTGGCTTGAGAACGGAACTTGGCGCCAGATTCTACCGAATCTGTTGATTATATTACACGAGTTGAAATTCTACTTCATTGTTTTCCAATTTTAAAAACAATACTTTTCAGTTTAACAAAAATGAGACTGATGTATCAAAAAAACAACAATGTCCTTCATATTTATTTTTACTAATTTTTAGCTTATGGTTGTTTGTTTGTAATAAAAAATTTAAGGCATCATTTATCTTTTATAAATTTCAATATTACGCTCAAACGATCATTTCAAAATCTATATATTCCAATGAGTATATGTTAGACTTTAATTTTTATAATATTCAATGAATTATAAATAATGTAAAAATTAGTTATTTTCCATCAATAAACAGCATCAAATAACTCAAATACTCTAAATAATAAAAAATAAGCCGTAATACTCAACCACCATATAGGATTAGCTTATAAGAATAATGAGATGTTGAACCACCTATCGGTCGTACGGCGTAGGGTATTAGGTATCGGTCTGGCAAGCGCGCGGCTCGCGTTCGATTCTAAGTTAGGGTAGATATTATTTTCACTTTATAACTACTGAGTTGTAAAAATTAGGTCAACGTGAGATGCAAAATTTACTCAGCCCTTCATAAAAATAAAATGACAACAAATATTAAATCAAATCTTTCTTTTTTATTATTTCAATTCAAGTAAAATTCAAAGAAAGTATTGTAATTTTACATACTTAGCTAATCTAAAAATATTTGTAAAATTACAAAACCGTTTTGTAAAATTAGTAATCTCACAGAGCTATATATGTTTTGTAATATTACTATACTCGATTTTAATTTCAAATAAACGTTTTGCCTATTAGCTTTCAATACATTTCTTGTAAAATTACAATAGAACTTTTTAATATTTTTGACATTTGGAAGGTGTTTACAAACATTTGATGAATATTGAATATATTAATGATGCACATGAGATTTAAAAAGTCACAAGATATTTAAAAAACGAATGCTATAAATTCAAATTTAATTAAAATCATTTTTGTATTAAGTTTTTTTTAATCCCTGAAAAACGGCGGTTCAAATCTGCTACATTTGATATAATTATATAATACGTGTTCTTTAAAACACAAAATGAAAATAAATTTTTTTTACTTTGTCCAATCGACTTTCGAAACATAAAACTCGATCACTTAATCGGAAATATTATTCGTAAAGACAGGCAAATTCAAAACCATACAAAATGTTCATAAAATAATTTATAATCATCAATAACTAAAATTAAAATATGATTGAATTATTTTCTCTGGTCGAAAAAACAATGTTATTATAAGAGACTTGATCAATTTTTGACTAAATAACTTATAACAATTATAGATATGGACAAGCAATTTACGAATGAATTAATTCACTTAGTTGAAATAATAACGTCTAGCTAAACTTTCTACGCGTGAGAAAATTTAGCGTTTCTGCGCCATCTAGCGGAATCTGCAAAAGTACTTACAAAATTGCGCCAGTTGAAACAGTGACTGATTACCTACTCAGTGATCAAAAATGGATTTGCTAATATTCGATTTAGTAATTAAAATCAATTTTTTTATCCCATGATTGAATTGATTTTTGTAAACAATTAATTTATTAGATTTCTATAAATTTTTTTAAATCTTTCAATTTAACTTTTTAATATAAAATCAATTAACATTATTAAATTTAATTCAGATGAGACTACTGTTGAATCTAAGACACACAAAATAAATCTCAATAAAATGCACACCTAAGACCCTTATTGGTGTGCAAACTGATCGGTAGTTTCCAGCAAAGTATCGGTAGTTGTAGCTGTGGTTGTAGTTGTAATTTTAGGGTAATAATAGTAATAGCTGGGGTATATGTAGTGGTATTAGATAAGTTTAAACGCGCGCGCATGAAACGTTGGCTGTCGCGAAGGAGGAACATCTATTACCCGTACTGTACTGGTACATAGACCAGACCAACTACGACGATGGAGAGGAATTGTCGAGGGTGGTAGTTTAAGTTGGAGTGCGGGTAAGAGTAGTCGAGCGGCAAATTGTCCGCCATCTTACCCACCTTACTTTATATATCTGTGTATATATTGTACCTTAACTCACACCAGACACACTTTGCACACCCGACCCGGATGCACAGACACGTCCAACTTAACCATCGACTCACCCCTCACCCCTCATCTCTCATTCCTCAGTTTAGTCCTCTATTTTTACTCAGTTTTTTTTTTGCCCAGCTTCATCTGTCTGCTTTTTATAATTCTAGGTCTTACTGTCAGGCAAGGGGGAGGAAAGTAGTAGCTTATTAAGCTATTTCTCTCACTTTAGAAATGTTGGTTCTTCTTTCATGAGGGCACTCTACTATACTACCCCTCTGCTGTTTTTTTAGAAGCTTTAGATTACTCGGCGGCCAAGTTATAAGCACTCGTGTTTCAAGTTTATTACCTTCATCGTGACAGCCGAAGAGCAATCAGTTGCTGTTTGTTATTTGAGTCTTTCAATTTTATTAGTGTTTATGATTTTATAAAAATAATTATTTTATTTTTGAATGTTTAAATTTTACTAAAATCTTTTGTTTTAAAAGTTGTACAAATATAAAAGACTAATAGTATATTTCACACGTAGGGAAGTAAAGTAAGAAATACTTCGGCTTCGCCTCGGTCAACAATTACATGTGATCTGAGGCTTTCTTATTTACTTCCCGAGGAGTGTATGCTATTTTTCTCCTCGACGGAGGCGGAAAGCGGCATTTTCGTTTAGCGCAGCGGGAGGAAAATTGACGCTATCCGCCCGGAGGTGAGAAAAATTTATATATTTATGATTTATTAACATAGAAATTTTCTGCATGCAAAATTATTCAATTACGATTGAAGAAATTTATTTATTAATTTTTTTATTTATTGACTTATGAACCTAACAGCTCATTGGCCATGCAATGAAAAAATCACGTAAAAGTCCAACTATACAATGTTTATGGTATAGATTTACTGCCTAAAATAGGGTAGGTATCGTTTTTGGCCAACTTAGTACTGTTTTTGGTCAGCTAACATTTGAATTAATTTATAAAAAATTATAATATTATAATCATATTTATGTTGAGTTTTAAAAAATTTATATTAAAACAAAATCAGTTTTTAATAGTTTATTAACATAAATTCATTTCTATAGTTTATTTGGACAATAAATGTCCATAAACGGTACTTCTACCCTATTTGACTCTTATCATAAATATTTTAGTTTAATTGATATAATTATTTACAGTTAAGCCACACTGAAAAAAAAGTATTCTGCTCCGCACTGTACAGTATCGCTACTGTCAGTATCCACACGTTGCTATCTAGAGGAAAGTGAGATTAGGAGAACTGTATACTAACGGCAGCAATAGTTTCGTAAATGGCACCGAATAGATCGTGACGATCAGTATCCAGACTGCTACTCGTAGCTGTACGGATTGTACTCGCAACGATCCACTCGTTACTATCTAGTTACTATACAGTAGATGCTGCCGAGTAGAAAACTTTTTTTTCAGTGCACAACTAAATTATAATCGAGATCGGATTAATATTAAGATTTAAACGGTAAAAAATTTCAAAAAAGATTGCTTTGTTATTATTTTTCTTTTTTTATAAAAAAAATAAAAACATTTATTGAGTTTTAGTCGATTGCTAAAACGTTCACTATTTTGAAGCTTGAGCACTCAAAGTTACGTTTCGAATAGGAAACTAACGATATCTATCCTAAGTATCCATCCAATCGCACATTTAATTAACATACGATCTAAAGAAATATGTCGGCGGAGCGCTTATATCACTGAAAAAAGCCGATCTACACCATAGGGAGTTGAACAGCTCGATTTTTAGCAACTTTTAATACACTCTCCATGAGAAAAAATCTCATGCCCTCTAAAAATCATTTTTTTTTCGTTATTTCTAAACAAATTCAATACGTTTCTATTACCTAAATAATAATAATAATGTAAAGTTATAGGAAAGTAAAAAAATTTTCAAGTGGCCTTTCCATTTGAATTTAAATAAATAATTGAGATTAAGACTGAATATGAGTAAAAATTTCATAGCACGAGTACTGAAGAGTTAACAATCCCTGATAGCCAAGTTGGTCGCAATTTTCCTGCAACTTACTGCCGCAACTTGTTACCAAGTTGGCAGCAAGTCTTGAAAATGTACTCGGTTGTTGTCAACTTGTTCACTAAGTTGTCAGCAAAAACTGCATCTGAAACTTTTTCACATCAAGTTGACGACAAATTTCTCAAGAAATTTGGCGACAAATTGCGGCAGTAGATTGGTCTTCTTTTTCTCAGAAACTTGTAGCCAACTTGATGCCAACAATTACAATTTCGGAACTTGATCGCAAGTTGTCGCTAAGTTGGTGGCAATTATCTGACACCAACTTTGTTGGTCTGAAACTCTGCCCTGATAGCCACCTTACCTATAACTTACTGTCAACCTACGTCCACAATTTGAAGCAAACTTGACGGAAAGAGTTGGCAAAGCAAGCGATTACCTATAAGTTACCAATAAGTTACTCTGCAAATAGGGTAGAAGTACGGTTTGTGGTCACTGTACCGTTTATGGCCATTTATTGTTCAAATAAACGATAGAAATGAATTTATATTAATAAACCATTACAAACTCAATTTGGTTTAATATGAATTCTTAAAAACTCAACAAAGTTACAAACTTTTAGTTTTATATTTTAGATATTTTCTTCTTAGAAATATTTATTTTATAAAAATAACGTATTTTCTTTTGTTAGTTTTTAAATGTGAAAAACACATTTAAAGCACATTCGTGCAGCTAGAATAAAAAATCCTGTATAGGCTTGATTTTATGACCTTAAATACTTGAATTGTACAAGGTACAATTAGATACAATTAGATTCAATTGGACTCCTTATTTTACGCTGTACAGTACCACCAAATATTACGGTATTAGTTAAGAAGAAAAACATGACTTTTACTAAGGACAATACAGAGGGTTAGACCTCACAATAAAATAGTTTTAACATTATAGTTAGTCTGCGGCTAAACTCTGTCAAGTAACGACACTTCTCTCGATAGATTCCTTTTTAAAATAAAGATTCTATTTAAATCACTTTATGTGGATAATAATCTTGTCTTTTCTCTTTAGTTATTATTAATCCTATCCATAACTTCCTACAGTTATAATGTTATAATTTTTTATAAATTAATTCAAATGGTAACTGGCCAAAAGCGATCCTTCTACCCTAGACGTCAAAACTTGCTCTATAAATATTTCAGTCAAATTGTAGTAAAGTTAAAAAAAAATTTAACTACAAGTTTGATTATTAACTTGTATT
This sequence comes from Cotesia vestalis, assembly GCA_000956155.1. Taxonomy (NCBI): domain Eukaryota; kingdom Metazoa; phylum Arthropoda; class Insecta; order Hymenoptera; family Braconidae; genus Cotesia; species Cotesia vestalis. The sequence goes on along the minus strand of JZSA01001901.1, from coordinate 28,091 downwards.
CAAGTTGCGGTCGTAGATATTTATCAATTTGCTTACAACTGTTGTTGAGTGAAGAATTACCGTCAACTTAATGTTAAGTTACCTGTGACTGCTGGAAGTCAACTACTTTCTGAAAAAGAGCTGGCTATCAGGGTTAATTTAACAACCCTGATAGCCAAGTTGGTCGCAACTTTCCCGCAATTTGCTGCCGCAACTTGTCACCAAGTTGGCAGCAAGTCTTGAAAATGCACTCGGTTGGTGTCAACTTGTTCACCAAGTTGTCAGCAAAAACTACTTCTGAATTTTTTTCACATCAAGTTAACGACAAGTTTCTCAAGAACAAATTGCAGCAGTAAAGTGGTCTTCTTTTTCTCAGAAACTTGTAGCCAACTTGATGCCAACAATTACAAATTCAGAACTTGACCGCAAGTTGTCACTAAGTTGGTGGCAACTATCTGACACCAACTTTGTTGATTTGAAACTCTGGCAATCAGGGAATAGAATAGTTGATAAGATAGTTTCCATAAAATACTTGGGCGCGCGTAACTACTTTTACAGGCAGAGATAGCAAAGTATTTATCCGATAAAGAAGAGTCTTATCAACTGAGTTACGAAATATTACAGCATAGAGGGCGGTACAAACTAACATTATTATTATGTATTATATGTATGGACACTCACATTATTATTGTTACAAAGAGTTTGTTGTTGTGATAAAAATGGCGATGTCCGGGTTGTTAAAACGTGTTATTGGTAAAAATTTCGATTTAATCATTTACAACGGCTCGGTAGCTTGTCAAGCGCAACAATCTCGTCCCACAACATCTTGGACATATGTCGAAAAACCAAAACCTGGTATTAAAGGAAAAAGTTACCGAAGACATGTACATTTCGAGGATAAGTACACCGTCAAGCCTCTTCAGGTTACTAATCTTGCTGGACGGGATCCTATTACAGGTAATATATATTGTTTTTGTTAACTGTAAAATTATTGTAATTTAGTTTCTGAATTTCTTGTAATTTTTATATGTAATTTTAATTTGATATGGGTTATGTTTTTTTACTTTTTGTTCTTTTCCGAAAATTTGTAAGAGACATCTCGTTCTTGTGTTTTTTTAAGAACTAAATTTATAAAAAAAATTGTTAATATGAATCCTTCAATTATGATAAAAAACTTTCAATGTGAAATCAATATTTAAATGGAAAAATTATAAAAATTGTTCATTTTTATAACACTAAAGTTGACGGATAATAAAAATTTTTTTAAAATTTTATAGCAATTAAATTATTAAAAAAAAAATTTATTGTAATTAATTTGTTGAAAAAATTTTAAAAATTGACAGCTGACCGCTAACTTCAGTAATATTCATTTTTCTAGTTTTTTTTTGCAATAAAAAATATCTACTATCTAGGTAAAGTTCATGATACTAAAATTAGCAGGCATTTGACAGTTTTTTTTTTAGTTTTTATTAAACGTCGATAAAAAAAAGTTTTTAAAGAGTTTGCACTTCGAAATTTTTTTTTTAATTTCTAGATGTGGAAATTTTTAATTCAAATTTGTTTATAGTAATTTAGTTGTTATAGAAATAAGAAAAATCGACCGTTATCTGTTAACTTCATGATATCGCGTTAGTAATGTCAAAAGGGCGCATCTTAACATCTACGCCCGTTTGGCTCTGCAGAGCCAAAAGGGAGTATAAAAAAAATTGTTTTCACTCCAACTAACGTAAAAATATTCATAATATTTAGATCTGTAAGAAAAGTGAATAAATAGTATATTACACACCGAGGGAAGTAAAATAAGAAATGTCTCAGATCACATGCAATTGTTGGCCGAGGCGAAGCCTAGGTCAACAAACATGTGATCTGAGGCTTTCTTATTTACTTCCCGAGGAGTGTATACTATTTTTTTTTTTCGTATACGTCCTTTTGGCTCCAAGACAAAAAAATTCTAAAGCATAAAGGCGTATCATTTTTTTTAATCATAATTAATTATTAGCCTTAAAAAAAAAGAAAAGTTATAACACGTAAAAATAATGACTCTTCTACTCATTTTATTTTGAGAGAATATGTATTTGATTGAAGAAGAAACTAAAATATCAATTTAGCTAGGCACTACGATATTATCTCCATTATCATTATCTTTTACTTCTGAAAGTAAAAAATAATAAAAACATATTGTGCTTGTAAATCTAAACTTTAAAAAAATTCTTTTATCTGATATGATTTTGTAATTTGTACAATTAAACATCATTTATTGCACTTCATCAGTGGAGACATAATTATTGGGTCAATAGAAATGAAAATTTTGTAATGGAGTCAAATACATTTTTCTTCAAATAGAATGTTACTGTTATTTTGATTTTTTTATTTTTTTAATTCAATTCCATTTTTTCTTTTAAATAAAATAAATTAAAAAGTCATTATTTTTACCAGAGTTATAACTCTGTTATAACTTTTCTTTTTTTTTTAAGGCTTATAATGAATTATGATTAAAAAAAAAATGATACGGTCTTTTGGCATTAAAACTTTTCTATTTTAGAGCCAAAAGGGCGTATACAAAAAAAATTTTTTTGTTCACTTTTCTTACAGATCTGGATGTTATAAACATTTTCAGGTTTGTTAGAGGAAAAAAATTTTCTTTATACGCTTTAGTCATTAGTAACGCGATATAAGTTGTAAATTTTTTTGCTTCCTCATAACTCATAGTTTCGATTTGCAAAAATGTATTCTAGAATATCCGTAAAAAAATCTAAAAAACTGCATTATCATTATCAAAAGTATTTATTTTATATTATAAAAATCCACCATTTTTCAGTAATTTTCACTAAGTAAGATTTTTGGTTTTTTCTAATGCAATTCAGACTCTAAAAACAGATTCTAAACGTCCTTAGAAAAATCTATAAAATTTAATCATCATTATTAAAATGAATTGAGTTTCAAAAGGGTATCTTTTCATTTTTGATTAATCGAGACAAAAAACTGGTTATCTTCAATTATAAATATTCTTATTGAACTTTTTCAATTTATCTACAAAGTGCTATCGGTTATGAAGCTACAATTCGATTTTCATTTAAAAATCTTCATAATTCTCGAAGTACTTAATATTTAAAAGATCAAAAAACTGTTCTTTTAAAATATGAAAAGGTACCCTTTTGGAAATCAGCTCCTTAAATATAAATGAGAAAGTGACTGTTATACATTAAAAAACTAACATTTTTGTCATGTCTGAAAATTTTTGTCAACACTATGTGTTTTTTCCTTTTGTCCATTAATCAAAAAAATCTACAATCTACATTCTGCAACTATCAATTTCAGGAAGACTAGTAAACATTGGAATAGGTGGTGGAATAAAACACAAATATCACTGGATAAAATGGAGACGTGATGGCCCAACGGACCCAAATGCTCCCCCAAAAGAAGAGCGAGTCATCGAAGTCTTTGAAGACGGCTGCAGAACAGCCCACGTGGCTCTGGTAGCCCACGGCAAAGAACTGAGTTACATTCTCGCGACCGAGAACATGAAAGCTGGCCAAGTAATCCGGACATCTTTAGGAATTCCTAGAATGACCGTGAGAGCCTTCGAGGGCGACGCCTATCCTCTTGGAGCTCTACCTATCGGCACTATTGTGAACTGCGTCGAAAAATACCCAGGTTTAGGAGGTTTTTTGATCCACGCAGCTGGAACCTCAGGAACCATTCTCCGTCGAGATGGCGACGATCGAGTAATCGTCCAGATGCCTAGCAAGAAGCTTTTCAGCCTCTCAAAAACCTGTATGGCTACCGTAGGCCGGCTCTCTAACATCAATCACGGATCGACACCTATTGGCAGCGCTCAGAGAAACCGTGAGCTTGGAAATCGGCCCCGTAGTGGGCTCTGGCATCGCAAAGATGGTCGGCATGGTAGAAAAATTAAACCCATTCCTCCACCGATACATTTCAACACCAAGGAAAATTTTCATAGAAGAAAACCTTTTTCCCTTACGCACTCCGCATACAACCTTCACTTGGACGCCAAGCGCAAGCCAACTGTTCCTGTAAGAGATGATTCTGTCTATTAATACCAATATTAATTAATAATTATTTTTCATCAATAATTAATGTTCATTATGATAAAATGTTTAATAAAGTACCAAATAATCGTTGAGATTAATCATCTATTTATTGTCATTTATCCCCTGAGTAAGATCTCAGTCCTCGTAAATGCCTCCCAGAGATTCATTTCTTATTTCTTAGATATAATGAAATGTTTTTTTTTGTATTTATAGGTTGTAAGTGTCTTTGTTTCACGGTTAGGTGTACAATACATTCTGAGGAATGTTCATGAGATTCTTATTCGTAGCGAGTAACAGTAACATAACCACAACAAAACAGTTATCTAACAATATGGCCATCTGTTAGCTGATAGAAAAATTAACTAGATTCAACTAAATTCATTTCTTCTCAGTTAAAGATTTTTTTTTCGTTTGAATAAAGTTAATTTTTCTATCAACGTAAAATAAATTTAAAGTAACAATAAAAAAAATTGCGCCCAACTTTTGAAACTTATGGGATGAGACATAACCTTGTATGTCGCTGTTCATAACCCTTTGTTGTAGTAAAGCATATTGATTGTTGGACTTTTAGCACGAATTGCTTCCTGTACTTCAGGCTCTAGGTGGTCGATAGTAACTGGCACTCGTTGAGCAAAAAGAGCACAGCACAAAGGAGTTGCGAAGGTTAAACAGACACCACAAACTGCTAATTGGATTGGCGCTGCAGCCCATTTTGCTTTCGCTAACATATTGCGTCGGTCCAAGAAGTTCATCAGTATTGGTGAAAGAACTGGTTTAACAATTAATATTATTGTTATTTTTATTATTGTTAAAATTGATCAAATTAGAGTTAAATAATGTGAATTGATTTACCCATGCTAGGAGATGCCATCAAAATCCTGGACATAGTAACAGAAGCAATGGCTTCCCGAGCAGCTTTTTTACTATTGCCCATCTTTTCTCCTTCCTCATTTTGTAGTTCAATTCCTTCTTGTAACTCCGTTATCCTCATCAGTGGAATGTTTACGCAATTAGCAGCAGCTACGGCTGCCAATGGAACCAAACGACCTGCCAGAGGGGGCGCGCGTCGCGCTAAACGGTTCAATGACAAAGCAGTGATAACTGCGCCACCTACTGCGCCTACGTAGCTGCGTACCAAAGTTTCAGTGGGAATTGGACTGGCGCCACTGCGATTTGTGTAATTAACCACCGCATTGAAGGACTGATTGAACCATTGCCAGAACACGACAGCTGGTGTAGATCTGAAAAAAAATAATTGAGTTTTTAGAATGAGCAGTCTTATGTTCTTGTTCTGGGTATTTTTAAATCGTCATTGAAGAAGACTTGTAGTCTCTGGTAAAGATGTAGGCGGGGTTAATTTTAGTTTCATGTTTTCAGACAGAAAAGTCTTTAGCTGACAGATTTTATTTTAAGAAATAGATTTTTTTTTAATAAGAAAACTAACTTTCAAGATTAATTGTTTATAAGCAATATTTAGAAAAATTGGGAAATTTTTTCTGACAAAAGATCTTATAAACTATCTTCTTTCAATATTATAGAAAATTTTAACGTCTGATGAACATTTTAAGAAGTTTTTCAAACTTATTTATTGATAAATCCATGATCAATATTAAGGAAAATGTACAAAAATAAGGCTCTATCTATTTTCAGTTATAAAAAATTGAAAATCAAAGGAATTAACAAACTTTTAAGAATTTTTTAAGATGCCAAAAAAAAATTCCGAGAGCAGATTTTTGAAATTTGGTTCTTGAATTTGTAATGAAAATTAATTTTTAGACGATTTTACGACTTTCTAACCGCTACATTTACGAGTACGCTCTTTTTAAATTGATTTTGAAATTGTTGAAAACTTATTATCGGATAATTTCAAGACTTTTTTAAGACACTCCGTTTTAACGTTCCGGAGCTCTGTCGCTATTAGCTCATCTTAAATAAGTCTTTAAAAATTTTTTTAAGACTTTTTTAAGATCATTTTAAGACTATTAACACATTTATCGACGTCAATGAACTCCAAATCTCTAATACAAATTACCATACGTATCGTATTAGTACGACAGGAAATTACCAAAACTAATAGAAATCTTTGTTGTATATAATTATATTTAATTTATTCAATATGGTTTTACAATTATCAGCCGCAAGACGCAATCGTTTTAAACGGGTCAACAATCTTGGTTACGAAACACATGAATTACATTTTATTCAGATGAGATTCTGTGTTATAAACCCGAACGTGTCAATAAAAAATATATTTTTATGTTATATATATGATAAGGATAAGATAGTGCTCAATGTTAAACTTAATTACTAATTAACAGTTAAGTGTTCTAATAACGACACATTTTTTTATGTTTCAAACTCAATACTCTATTTCTGGCTTGTCTAATTAATAAAAATTAATTATTTCAGAAAAGGAGAATCGCTGGAAAGCCTGAAGATAACCGAAGATGAACTGTGGAAGAATAAATATTTATATGACAGTGCGTATCACCCAGATACTGGAGAAAAAATGCTCGTTATTGGACGCATGAGTGCCCAAGTTCCCATGAATATGTTTATAACTGGCTGCATGTTGACTTTTTACAAGTAGGAGTTTTATCAATTTTTTGGTATAAGAACTCTAAATTTTGGGAATAATTTATTCCAAATTTCAGGAAAAGCATACTTTCTTTAAATAACTAGTTTCTTATCGATTCTTTCACTTTTTGAAGTAGTAATTTTTATTGGACCCCATAGATGGCACTTTTGCACTCCAATTGTCAGATGAAAGAAGAGGCTCAATTTTGTTAGAAGCAATTTCATATTTGGACTAAAAATTACCGTCTATAATCTTAAAATGGCAGTTTAATATGAAAATTAATCTGATTATCTTTGAATTAATTTGACTAGAAGTTTTAAAAATTTAATTGTTTTCTTCTTAATTTAAAGCAACTGGAAATACTTTGAGGTTAAGAGTTCTCTTTTCTTGTCTAAAGTAGTTGATCTAACATTGCACTTGCACATGAATGCAAACTCGATGACTATTATTAACAATTTGACATTTTCCGAGTATTGTAACACAAGTTCTTGAAATTTGTGCTAAAATTTCAATTATTATCTACAATTTATTTCAATTGTATAGAAGTGAGGCTCCACCTATGATTAGTTATAAAAAATCAAAGAATTAGCGGAATATTGAAAGATATACGATAGATTGAAAAAAAAAATAAAATTTTTGATAAAAAAAATCTTTAAATTTACAAATTGATTTTTGATCAACATTTTGAACGTTATATATTAATTTTTTAACATTCATATATTTTTTTCATATTAAGAATCAAAAGCAAAACGATCCAAAAAAAAATTCCAAGTGCAGGTTTTTGAAATGTATTTTTCGAATTTGCTATGAAAATTTATTTTTAGACGATTTTACGACTTTCTAACCGCTACATTTACGAGTACGCTCTTTTTAAATTGATTTTGAAATTGTTGAAAACTTATTATCGGATAATTTCAAGACTTTTTTAAGACACTCCGTTTTAACGTTCCGGAGCTCTGTCGCTATTAGCTCATCTTAAATAAGTCTTTAAAAATTTTTTTAAGACTTTTTTAAGATCATTTTAAGACTATATTAAGATTTTTTCTAGACTATTTTAACATGATATCACAACGACAGCTCCAGAAAATTATTATAAAGCATCTTTAAATAGTCTTGAAAAAATCTTAAAATAGTCTTAAAATGATCTTAAAAAAGTCTTAAAAAAATTTTTAAAGACTACTTCAAGATGAGCTCACAGTGACAGAGCTCAGAAAAATTATTATAGAGCGTCTTTAAATAGTCTTAAAATGATTTTAAAATAGTCTTAAAAAAAATTTAGAGACTATTTTAAGATGAGCTAACAGCGACAGAGCCCCGGAGAACCTCAAAACGGAGCGTCGTAAAAAAGTCTTAAAATTGTCCGATAATAATTTTTCAACAATTTCAAATTCAATTTAAAAAGAGCGTACTCATAAATGTAGCAGTTAGAAAGTCGTAAAATCGTCTAAAAATAAATTTTCATAGCAAATTCGAAAAATACATTTCAAAAACCTGCACTTGGAATTTTTTTTTGGATCGTTTTGCTTTTGATTCTTAATATGAAAAAAATATATGAATGTTAAAAAATTAATATATAACGTTCAAAATGTTGATCAAAAATCAATTTGTAAATTTAAAGATTTTTTTTATCAAAAATTTTATTTTTTTTTTCAATCTATCGTATATCTTTCAATATTCCGCTAATTCTTTGATTTTTTATAACTAATCATAGGTGGAGCCTCACTTCTATACAATTGAAATAAATTGTAGATAATAATTGAAATTTTAGCACAAATTTCAAGAACTTGTGTTACAATACTCGGAAAATGTCAAATTGTTAATAATAGTCATCGAGTTTGCATTCATGTGCAAGTGCAATGTTAGATCAACAACTTTAGACAAGAAAAGAGAACTCTTAACCTCAAAGTATTTCCAGTTGCTTTAAATTAAGAAGAAAACAATTAAATTTTTAAAACTTCTAGTCAAATTAATTCAAAGATAATCAGATTAATTTTCATATTAAACTGCCATTTTAAGATTATAGACGGTAATTTTTAGTCCAAATATGAAATTGCTTCTAACAAAATTGAGCCTCTTCTTTCATCTGACAATTGGAGTGCAAAAGTGCCATCTATGGGGTCCAATAAAAATTACTACTTCAAAAAGTGAAAGAATCGATAAGAAACTAGTTATTTAAAGAAAGTATGCTTTTCCTGAAATTTGGAATAAATTATTCCCAAAATTTAGAGTTCTTATACCAAAAAATTGATAAAACTCCTACTTGTAAAAAGTCAACATGCAGCCAGTTATAAACATATTCATGGGAACTTGGGCACTCATGCGTCCAATAACGAGCATTTTTTCTCCAGTATCTGGGTGATACGCACTGTCATATAAATATTTATTCTTCCACAGTTCATCTTCGGTTATCTTCAGGCTTTCCAGCGATTCTCCTTTTCTGAAATAATTAATTTTTATTAATTAGACAAGCCAGAAATAGAGTATTGAGTTTGAAACATAAAAAAATGTGTCGTTATTAGAACACTTAACTGTTAATTAGTAATTAAGTTTAACATTGAGCACTATCTTATCCTTATCATATATATAACATAAAAATATATTTTTTATTGACACGTTCGGGTTTATAACACAGAATCTCATCTGAATAAAATGTAATTCATGTGTTTCGTAACCAAGATTGTTGACCCGTTTAAAACGATTGCGTCTTGCGGCTGATAATTGTAAAACCATATTGAATAAATTAAATATAATTATATACAACAAAGATTTCTATTAGTTTTGGTAATTTCCTGTCGTACTAATACGATACGTATGGTAATTTGTATTAGAGATTTGGAGTTCATTGACGTCGATAAATGTGTTATTAAAAGAAAGAATTAACTTAAAACTGTGAGGATAAAAATAGATGGAAAGGAAAATGAAAGACAAGTAATGACTTTTTGACAAATAGAACATCACAAAAAAATATTAGAAAATAAAACATTTAATATTTTTGACGGATAAATTTTCACAGAAAATCATTAAAAAATTAAATACTTAGTATTTTGTGAATAAATTAAGTAACGATACTAGAAAAAATAAAAATACTTAGAAAAAATGTGAGATATATTTTTTCTCTCTATGTAGAAATTTTTTTTTTCATTTATTCATTCAAAAAACTCCAAAAATTAACAAATGTCTATCAATTTTTCTGTCACATAAAATCGATAAAATTTTAAAAATTTTTTTTAAAAATTCAACACACGATACTGAAGTTAACAAACGTCTGATTATTTTTAAAATTTTTTATAACAAATGAATTATTTAAAAAAAAATTTTTTTTTTTCATTTTACTTAAAAAATTTTATTAATGCAATTTTTTAAAAAAAATTTCTCTTATGTTAAGCTTTTTTTTAAAAATTAAAAAGTGATCAGAAAAAATTTTCAATTTTCAATTTTTTATTAAAATTAAAAAAGTAATAATGAAAATTAATTTAGCAAATATTTAATCATTCTTAGAACTTTTGTTAACAAATAAATTATGGCAAAAAAAATAAGAAGCAAAAATTGACATGTAGAAATTTTAAAACATTAAAAATGCAATTTTTTTCAAAATAATTAATTAGAATTAATTCAATTGTTAAATAAAATTTTAAACTGGTCAAGTGACAGCTAACTTCAATGTCATAAGTAATAAATTTAAAAAAAATGTAAACAAAAAATTGAAACAATCAACAATAAACATAAAAAATTCATAAAATGAAAAATAAACTAAGTTGTCAGTTACTTTCACCCTCAAGAAATACTTATTGTGATAATAATCATAAGTAAATTCTTAAAATTCTTGCCTGTATTTAGAAACAATTTCCCGTGACCTGTCAAGTTCACTGTCTGACGCAAACACATTCAAGGGATTAGTTAAGTTGAAAAAATGCTTGGCACGTCCTAAGTAAGTACTTTGATCCCATCTAGGCTTTTCTAAATCAATTCTCTGGATTTTAGAGCCCGACATTTTTATTCCTGTCCTTGAATACTAGAATTCACGTGTCCTGATCCCAAACTTTCCCCTCTTACAAGTCAGGTCTATTTTCTCTCTATACTTCTCGTTCACGATATTATATTATATTTTATTTTATCTATGATCCTTGTATATTATATATATTGCAGCTTTATATCTAACCTCTGCAGATATTTTATGGTACAAGTCACTCTAAAACTGCAACAGAACAAAAAAAATTAATTTATTTATTTTACAAAATAAATTTGAAGCGAATTAGACACAACATTTGACAGAAACATCAAACTTACGCGCCGACTTTAGTGTACACTGATGGTTACTGACATGCGACACATGTGTTGAGATTGCAGATGGCGTCTGCTACGTTATTATATTATAAGTTAAACGTAACGCGTGTAAACTATAATGTAATCTCTCTTCGTCGCACGTATTGTGAGTAACTATATATATATATATAGTTTAACATTGAGCACTATCTTATCCTTATCATATATATAACATAAAAATATATTTTTTATTGACACGTTCGGGTTTATAACACAGAATCTCATCTGAATAAAATGTAATTCATGTGTTTCGTAACCAAGATTGTTGACCCGTTTAAAACGATTGCGTCTTGCGGCTGATAATTGTAAAACCATATTGAATAAATTAAATATAATTATATACAACAAAGATTTCTATTAGTTTTGGTAATTTCCTGTCGTACTAATACGATACGTATGGTAATTTGTATTAGAGATTTGGAGTTCATTGACGTCGATAAATGTGTTATTAAAAGAAAGAATTAACTTAAAACTGTGAGGATAAAAATAGATGGAAAGGAAAATGAAAGACAAGTAATGACTTTTTGACAAATAGAACATCACAAAAAAATATTAGAAAATAAAACATTTAATATTTTTGACGGATAAATTTTCACAGAAAATCATTAAAAAATTAAATACTTAGTATTTTGTGAATAAATTAAGTAACGATACTAGAAAAAATAAAAATACTTAGAAAAAATGTGAGATATATTTTTTCTCTCTATGTAGAAATTTTTTTTTTCATTTATTCATTCAAAAAACTCCAAAAATTAACAAATGTCTATCAATTTTTCTGTCACATAAAATCGATAAAATTTTAAAAATTTTTTTTAAAAATTCAACACACGATACTGAAGTTAACAAACGTCTGATTATTTTTAAAATTTTTTATAACAAATGAATTATTTAAAAAAAAATTTTTTTTTTTCATTTTACTTAAAAAATTTTATTAATGCAATTTTTTAAAAAAAATTTCTCTTATGTTAAGCTTTTTTTTAAAAATTAAAAAGTGATCAGAAAAAATTTTCAATTTTCAATTTTTTATTAAAATTAAAAAAGTAATAATGAAAATTAATTTAGCAAATATTTAATCATTCTTAGAACTTTTGTTAACAAATAAATTATGGCAAAAAAAATAAGAAGCAAAAATTGACATGTAGAAATTTTAAAACATTAAAAATGCAATTTTTTTCAAAATAATTAATTAGAATTAATTCAATTGTTAAATAAAATTTTAAACTGGTCAAGTGACAGCTAACTTCAATGTCATAAGTAATAAATTTAAAAAAAATGTAAACAAAAAATTGAAACAATCAACAATAAACATAAAAAATTCATAAAATGAAAAATAAACTAAGTTGTCAGTTACTTTCACCCTCAAGAAATACTTATTGTGATAATAATCATAAGTAAATTCTTAAAATTCTTGCCTGTATTTAGAAACAATTTCCCGTGACCTGTCAAGTTCACTGTCTGACGCAAACACATTCAAGGGATTAGTTAAGTTGAAAAAATGCTTGGCACGTCCTAAGTAAGTACTTTGATCCCATCTAGGCTTTTCTAAATCAATTCTCTGGATTTTAGAGCCCGACATTTTTATTCCTGTCCTTGAATACTAGAATTCACGTGTCCTGATCCCAAACTTTCCCCTCTTACAAGTCAGGTCTATTTTCTCTCTATACTTCTCGTTCACGATATTATATTATATTTTATTTTATCTATGATCCTTGTATATTATATATATTGCAGCTTTATATCTAACCTCTGCAGATATTTTATGGTACAAGTCACTCTAAAACTGCAACAGAACAAAAAAAATTAATTTATTTATTTTACAAAATAAATTTGAAGCGAATTAGACACAACATTTGACAGAAACATCAAACTTACGCGCCGACTTTAGTGTACACTGATGGTTACTGACATGCGACACATGTGTTGAGATTGCAGATGGCGTCTGCTACGTTATTATATTATAAGTTAAACGTAACGCGTGTAAACTATAATGTAATCTCTCTTCGTCGCACGTATTGTGAGTAACTATATATATATATATATATATTTCTTGTGTTACAGCTATAACCAGCTTTTCTGGTATCCGCGGAGCAGAGATATAATAAATTATGATGACCTCGCCCGTCCTTCGGTACAGAATCGCCGCGGAATCAAGTTCACATTGATCTGACTGGTTGGCGTGCGCGCGGCTCACTCGCGCTCCTTCTCGAACTAACTTATATCTTATACTAACAGATTTTTATTTACTCTAGACGATTTTTTTAAGTTTAGCGCCAAAAGATGGCGTAGTTTTTTAAATTTTACAATTAAAACCAATTTTTTAGCTCATACGGTCTACGGTTATTGATCATTGATCATGTAACTGATGAAAAGCTGTTAAATGATTTTTTTTTTTTTTAATTAATTACTGTAGCGCTGAAAATTAAATTATAATTGATAAAGTTTTATAAATATTGTATAAATGAAATGCATTCAAAAATCGTGCACCGGAAATTTGAATTGAAGGAAAAATTTTTGATATGAACCAAGAAAATAATTTTAAAGAGTTTTATTACCTGGAATCAAGACGAAAAATTCTTGAATCAAGTAAAATTCAATCGAACCAAGAAAAATTAATTTTATTTAAACACATTAGATTATGTATAGTCATATGTGAAAATGTGTGAAAAAATTAAAGCGACAATTCCATAAATTAAATAGTACACTGCGAAAAAAACATAAAGATTTTTCCAATGTTAACATAGGAATTTTTCCAATGGTAACATGGGAATTTTTTTTTTTATTAACATGATGGAAATATTCATGTGACATAGAAAAATTCATTCATCACTAAAATTTAATAATAACAAATTTACATAACACTTTTCTCATTCAAGCAATGTCAGATAATTTAAAAATAAAACAGTAATATACAGTCGGTTTGGGATGAACAGTCAAAACGAATGGAATTGTAATAAATATTCATCAAATAGCCATAGATTTATTGGTAATTTTTTGTTTAAAAATGAATGCTCCTTTTATGAGCTTTTTAACGAAATTTACAGAAATTTAATAAGTTATATTATCACATTCAAAAGTTATTTCAAGAAGAACTTTCAAAAAAGGCTTTCAATATACAAATTAATTGTTCATCTCTTAAATATTATTTTTTCAAAGTAAATGAAAAAATTGATGTCAGCAAAAAAACTATTCAACTGAAATAAAGCACCCTTCCTTGGAAAAGTTTTTATGAATTTTGTTCATTGCACCACAACTTATGTGATAGTATATTACGATGCCGTAACGATAGCCGCGGAAAAAATAACCGAACGACAAAATAACCGCGGATAAAGTAACCTAACGACAAAATATCCAGATCATAAAAGTTTATAATTTATCTAATTAATTTATAATTAAGTATGTTCTTTTGATGTGTTTTTTTTTTCATGGATTTTGTGTGTGTTTATTCTAAAATATTTTTATTATAATTTTTTTTATCGTTCGGTTATTTTATTACTTGGTTATAATATCGTTCGGTTATTTTTTCACATAGTTATTGTGTCCACGGTTTATTTTTCTTTGGTTATTTTGTTTGCGGTTATCTAGTCGCGGCTCCAAAATATTACAAACCGAAAGAGAAAAATAGAACATTCCAACCTGCGTGTAACTTTGACCCGAGCCGGAGGCGAGGGTGAAAAATACGCGAATTGGGATATCTTACTTTTCTCGCTGGCGCGTATATACTATTATATCATATTTGTAACCAAAATCGCTTTTTTTACAAAAGTAACCTTTGTGTTCTCGTTTTTGAGGGAAGTTTAGTGTCAAGCTGTTTATTGGTTTGTATATGTTATTCCCTAAGGTAAAAGTCGTACTGTCGTCTCCCAAAACAGGGCAGAAAGTTTAAAATTTCGGTGCAGATATGATGAAAAATTATTCAAAGTTTTACAACATAAAATAATTGTCCGTTCATCTCGTGTAATCATTTAATATTTATTAATAATTGATTTGAACGATGATTATCATTGTTGAAAGTATATCTTGATTTTAAAGATATTGCACATTCGAGAGTAGTCTTATTTTTTATTAATATCGATGAATCTTGAGAAAAACAAATAGAATTTTACGTTGATCTTGACAAAAAAAAATTTAATTAACACTTTTAAATTGATTTGTTAGAAGTCTTTATAAAACAATTAATGTTTTATATTTTCTTTTAATTTTTAGTTTTTCAACAAACAACAACGACAATATTGCCCGGATTGGAATGTCCTACTTTTCTCCCTGGGTCATTCCATGTCAAATCAACAAATAGTTGGAATCAACCCCTTTCGATTTGGACAAATTTTGGTCAGAAATTTTCTTTTATTATAGAACGAAGTTCTGCCAAAGGAAAAAAAATAAAAAAATTTTTTTTAAAAGATATATATGCTAACTTAAAATTTCGCGATTTTTCCAGTTTTTTAATTTCGTTTTTGTAATATCTCGGCCGCTATTATAAATACAAAAATGGCCTTGTGTTTGTTTGAAAGGCGACACTTGGGGCTATCAAAAAAAAAATATTTTGGAAAAAAAACGCCAAATTTTTAATAAACGCAAAAATGACAATCAACGTTAAAATTTTGGCTCAATTTTTTTTGTGTAATACTTTGTACTGATCATAAAGATCCTGAAATATTTTTTTGTTTTTTGCAACTTATAAATAAAGTTAAGTTATGCAAATATATAGTATTGTAATTTTAAGCCCTAAAAAATTAAACGCACGACGTGGAAATATTAAATAATAAATTAATTTGAATTTTTTTTTTAATTTTTTGGACAGCGTCTATTACAATGACCCTCCTAAATGCGTAAAATATACTATTTGATCATGTGTGTCAATGTTTAACCATACACACAATTTAGAAGTATCTTATATTTGTAATTTTTTGGATAAAAAGTTTTGCGGGAGCTTTACCCTTTATCGTTCTTCTTCTATTCCACTGTTTATTTTTAATTAATTATTAATTAAATTTCATTGGTACCAATTATAAGGGCCAAAAGTAATTAATTATTTTCAGTTAAATTTAAATCGGAGGTAATTGAATATTTACGTAATTAAAATTACAAAATTAAGTGAACAGTTATTTAAATCCCTCATTTATCCTAATTAACAATTAATTATTATTGAAGTGCTAAATAATAATAGTAAGCTCAAGTACTACAAACTAGAAAATAAATAAATCCATAGACATTATTATCTACTATAAAAATAAAAATATTTATGTATCATCAATTATGATACTTGTACATAGACAGACACGATAATTAAACGCAAGGTTACCAATAAAAGGTGCGACGCTCAAATGTATTTATATTCACATTCGCATTTTACACTTATCTGTTACTATTATTATTATCATAAAATATGCTCCAAACGATGACTCGGGTCTTACCTCTGCATCTTGAATCCAACAGAACATCGTGAATCGTGACACACTTAACTCTGACAGTATTAGTATACCATACGTCTTATCGGTTCGTAGTATAGCAACGATAAAAAAATAAAAATCATGTAAAAATAATAAGTACTTTTATTCATCAAGCATGTGAACGATTGAATTGAGTGAAGACTTTTCCCCAGGGTATTCTAAACTGTATACGTAATTTCAATTTTTATTTTTATTGTACAATCCTAAGTGAGAAAATGTACATTATACTCTTAAGTAGTTTACCGGGATTATCATTAAAAATAATAACATGAAAAAATATTATGTTTTTGACGTTACCTCTGACAGTATATAGTAATTATTAACTCACTTTTTTATTTGCATGAAATTAATTTTTTTTTTTAATCGATAAGTGTTTTACTTCCGATAATGAAATACCAGAATTACTAATTTATATGAATTCAATAATTCAACATTATTTTATTTATTTATTTATTTATTTATCAAAATTTTTAGACCCTGAAGCCTTAGCTCTTTAAGGGCCTTACATATAAATAAATACATAGTAATAATAATAATAGTAATCAAACAGTAATGGAAATGATAATAAAACAGTATAGAAAAGCAAGAAAATTAAGAAAAATAACAAAAGTAACGTTGTCTCCAAGCAAAGTCTATCTAAGTTATCTAAATTATCATTTAATGACTTTAGCTAATAAAACAAAGAATAGAAAAAATGAGAATTTAAATATATAGTAATTGCAATAATTAATCATCTTTATCTACAAAAAACTTCCCATGTAGGAAATAACAACGGGCCCAAGCTTGCCCCAGAGTTGGCCCAACTCTGTACAACTCTGGCCCAAGATTGTATCCCAGACTTGGCCCAGCCTTGGTTACCATGACTGCGCCAAACTTACCCAAATCTGCAAAATTAATTTTAAAAAGTAGTAAATCTTAATTAAATGAGCGATTCTCTGTTTCAATATAGTACTAACGCAAGTTTGTGACGAGTAATTACTTATTAAGACTTACCCGATTTAATGTAGAGAAATAAAGTATTAGACGGAACCGAGATTCGAACCCTAGCTCCTAGTTGTGAAAAAATTCAATCAAAATTAATGCTTGAAATTGATAATGTTTTAGTTAAATTACATAATTAATAATTTTATTTTAAATTAAAAAATGCAGACATACAAATTCATGGAGTGTGCAGGTACTGGTTCTTGAGCACTGCGGGGTACTTTACCTTAAATTGAATAAAAATCCGTGTAGCTTTACGTGATGCACAAGAACGATTTTTATTAATAATGGCAATGGCATTAATAGTTCTGAAGGACTTGATTTTTTAGAGCACGATCGATACTATTGACAGAGATATACTTAGTAACTAATAATCCTATTGGCCCAATTTGACTCAGTGGCCAATTAGAAATCACCTGCTAAATCCACTTGATACCAGCGCCATAAATCATTTTGATTTTAATAAAAATGGAGTTATTATGTTAGACATAATTTTGTGACAGCGGGAAGATTTTGCGACTTCGCGCCACCTGTTGGAATTGTAAGAACTTTTTTTTACTGATCGATATGTATACTCTTTCTATGATTACTAGTTCAGATATAATCTACAAATTAACGCACTTGGACTATTTTATTAATATGAACTAACATAAATTGGTCAAAAGAGTAATTGCAATTCTCTAATATTGTCGAAAACTTTAAATGATCATCTCACCAATGTTTGATCTGTCGAATTAATAATAAGATTTAATTCCCTGTTTATAATCATTCAAGATCATGTGGAATAACTTAAATTACTTTAATACATAGTTAAACAATCACAAATTTATCCATTGAATTCACAATAATAAGAAGCTCTACTTCTTTTCACAAAAAATGAAAATTAATGTTAACATCAAAGTTTACTTATAATGAAAGTTAATAACAGTTTAGTGAATTTTATAAATTACAGCGTGAAAAAAAGTTTATTTAGAATAATTAATGATAATACTACGAACGCAATTAAATAAACAGTTAACAAATACCCAACAGATAATTAAATCCTTTCATTGAATTGTCGAGATAAATAAAAGTTCTCAATAAAAGTACGCCTACTTATGAAATAAACACACTAAATCTTAACTTAACACACATATATTTTCTCACAGCCAGTGAACTTATTCAAAGCCTAATAAATTCTTTTTATGCGCCAACAGACTCCGCAATATTTGCATAATTAACATAACAATATTTCAAACAAAACTTTCTTCAGTGAATAATCATAATTTTTCTTCAAGTCACTCGAAACTGGGCTGAAAAAATGAACCGTAAATTTTTTATCTTTCGCATGCATTTTTAATGATAACTACTCGTTTCCTGTATTAATCAAGTGCAACGAGTTATTTATACCAAGTACCTGTACTCATCGATTATCCACACTAGATTCTTGTTATCCGTGTCGTTTCAAGTACTCGTTAATAAAAAAACAAAATAATGATAACAACTGTGACCGTAATAATGATAATCATTTTTTTCTTCAAACTATTTACTTTGCGATTATTTGCTTTTGTCCTCATATGTCAAAGGAAATGCCAACAATAGTTCAAGTTATTACTGTGACCACTTTGTAACAGTTTTTTAATTAAAAAATTTTGGTAAAGATTTTTTAATTTAAAGATAATTTATTTTTGAACTTCAATCCACAATGAGCTCTAAACAAATTTAACTACTTATTATATTATATTAGGCATTCATTAATGTTTATTACCGAGCACAGTTAAACGAACTCTTTTTAACTGGCAGCCATAAATTGTTGAGGTAACACTAAATGCCCTTTGCTATTGACAAATTTCCCACGTTGAATTGTCATTGTCTGTGGTGATGAAAACCAACAAATTAAGATTTGGTTTTCTTTCATTAACCATAATCCATGATCACGAAACAATTAGGATTTTTCTTAAATTTAATGAATATTAAGTATTATTTGAGGAATATTTAAATTGAAAATTCTTTATTATAAAAAAAAACTAAATTTATCCAAGACCAGAGAATTTCATTACGGCAATAATATTTTTCTGTAATTTAAAAATTTGAGAAATGGTTGACCTGTAGGTCATTCCTGGAACTTTACGTTTTTTTTCGAACTCAAATATATTCCTATTCGTTGAATTTTGAGCTTTTTGAGCACAAAAAAATCGAAAGAAATTAAAAAAAAAAAACGATTGTTTAGAAATTTGAAATGGTTATTATTTTTCAAATGAAAAAAAAAATTAGGAAAACGATTGACCTTGAAGGCCATCTTTGCAACTTCCCACTAATTCAATATCTAGACGCTTAAAATTGCACTTATGACATTTTTGAACTCTTCGAGACTTTTCTGACTGAAGTTTGCTAAAATACGATTTTTTCGAATTTTCAAACCGCAATAACTTTTGAATGAAGGAACCGATTTCTACGTGGTTAATTGTATTCGGCGCAGTTTTTAAGCCCCATTAAGATTAAATTGATCGAATTAGGAATTTCAAAGAATTCCGAAAAAACACTTTTTTCGAGTTTTCTTTCGTTTACGATATCTCTCGAATGAATCAACCGATTTTGACCAGATTTGCGGCGATCGATGTGGTTTTTCAAGGTTAAAAGCTGATTACTTTTTAGAGTCGATCAATGAAGCCCTTTAAAAGTTTTTCCAAAAAAACCATATTTAAAAAAAAATTTTTTCTCAGTTTTTTTCAGATTTCTCAAAATCTATCGTCCCGAATCGGTTCAAATTCACAAGAAATCTAAGTTTGAGGAGAATCTTCGGAACGCTTGGTAGGTGCCGATCGGTTTAGTCGTTCAAAAAGTTATAAGCAGATCACATACTTTGACACACACACACACACCCACACACATACACACACACATGCTTTTTTGGTTTTTATTTTTAAATATCTTTGGAATGACTCGACCGATTAGCTTGAAAATCTAATCATATTAAAATCTCAATGATAACTTTCGAACGCTGTGTCGCTCATTTCGATCGGTTGATTCATTCTGAATATATTGTGTGACAAAATTTTATTTACACACACACACACACACACACACACAGAAATGCAACAGTACCTCCATTCGCAAATAGTCGGAACGGCTTCTAG
The DNA here is from genome assembly GCA_000956155.1 of Cotesia vestalis. Classification (NCBI taxonomy): domain Eukaryota; kingdom Metazoa; phylum Arthropoda; class Insecta; order Hymenoptera; family Braconidae; genus Cotesia; species Cotesia vestalis. The sequence goes on along the minus strand of JZSA01001901.1, from coordinate 7,612 downwards.
AATCTCAATACTAGGAGATATTCTCTGACAGTATATAGTAATTATTAACTCACTTTTTTATTTGCATGAAATTAATTTTTTTTTTTAATCGATAAGTGTTTTACTTCCGATAATGAAATACCAGAATTACTAATTTATATGAATTCAATAATTCAACATTATTTTATTTATTTATTTATTTATTTATCAAAATTTTTAGACCCTGAAGCCTTAGCTCTTTAAGGGCCTTACATATAAATAAATACATAGTAATAATAATAATAGTAATCAAACAGTAATGGAAATGATAATAAAACAGTATAGAAAAGCAAGAAAATTAAGAAAAATAACAAAAGTAACGTTGTCTCCAAGCAAAGTCTATCTAAGTTATCTAAATTATCATTTAATGACTTTAGCTAATAAAACAAAGAATAGAAAAAATGAGAATTTAAATATATAGTAATTGCAATAATTAATCATCTTTATCTACAAAAAACTTCCCATGTAGGAAATAACAACGGGCCCAAGCTTGCCCCAGAGTTGGCCCAACTCTGTACAACTCTGGCCCAAGATTGTATCCCAGACTTGGCCCAGCCTTGGTTACCATGACTGCGCCAAACTTACCCAAATCTGCAAAATTAATTTTAAAAAGTAGTAAATCTTAATTAAATGAGCGATTCTCTGTTTCAATATAGTACTAACGCAAGTTTGTGACGAGTAATTACTTATTAAGACTTACCCGATTTAATGTAGAGAAATAAAGTATTAGACGGAACCGAGATTCGAACCCTAGCTCCTAGTTGTGAAAAAATTCAATCAAAATTAATGCTTGAAATTGATAATGTTTTAGTTAAATTACATAATTAATAATTTTATTTTAAATTAAAAAATGCAGACATACAAATTCATGGAGTGTGCAGGTACTGGTTCTTGAGCACTGCGGGGTACTTTACCTTAAATTGAATAAAAATCCGTGTAGCTTTACGTGATGCACAAGAACGATTTTTATTAATAATGGCAATGGCATTAATAGTTCTGAAGGACTTGATTTTTTAGAGCACGATCGATACTATTGACAGAGATATACTTAGTAACTAATAATCCTATTGGCCCAATTTGACTCAGTGGCCAATTAGAAATCACCTGCTAAATCCACTTGATACCAGCGCCATAAATCATTTTGATTTTAATAAAAATGGAGTTATTATGTTAGACATAATTTTGTGACAGCGGGAAGATTTTGCGACTTCGCGCTACCTGTTGGAATTGTAAGAACTTTTTTTTACTGATCGATATGTATACTCTTTCTATGATTACTAGTTCAGATATAATCTACAAATTAACGCACTTGGACTATTTTATTAATATGAACTAACATAAATTGGTCAAAAGAGTAATTGCAATTCTCTAATATTGTCGAAAACTTTAAATGATCATCTCACCAATGTTTGATCTGTCGAATTAATAATAAGATTTAATTCCCTGTTTATAATCATTCAAGATCATGTGGAATAACTTAAATTACTTTAATACATAGTTAAACAATCACAAATTTATCCATTGAATTCACAATAATAAGAAGCTCTACTTCTTTTCACAAAAAATGAAAATTAATGTTAACATCAAAGTTTACTTATAATGAAAGTTAATAACAGTTTAGTGAATTTTATAAATTACAGCGTGAAAAAAAGTTTATTTAGAATAATTAATGATAATACTACGAACGCAATTAAATAAACAGTTAACAAATACCCAACAGATAATTAAATCCTTTCATTGAATTGTCGAGATAAATAAAAGTTCTCAATAAAAGTACGCCTACTTATGAAATAAACACACTAAATCTTAACTTAACACACATATATTTTCTCACAGCCAGTGAACTTATTCAAAGCCTAATAAATTCTTTTTATGCGCCAACAGACTCCGCAATATTTGCATAATTAACATAACAATATTTCAAACAAAACTTTCTTCAGTGAATAATCATAATTTTTCTTCAAGTCACTCGAAACTGGGCTGAAAAAATGAACCGTAAATTTTTTATCTTTCGCATGCATTTTTAATGATAACTACTCGTTTCCTGTATTAATCAAGTGCAACGAGTTATTTATACCAAGTACCTGTACTCATCGATTATCCACACTAGATTCTTGTTATCCGTGTCGTTTCAAGTACTCGTTAATAAAAAAACAAAATAATGATAACAACTGTGACCGTAATAATGATAATCATTTTTTTCTTCAAACTATTTACTTTGCGATTATTTGCTTTTGTCCTCATATGTCAAAGGAAATGCCAACAATAGTTCAAGTTATTACTGTGACCACTTTGTAACAGTTTTTTAATTAAAAAATTTTGGTAAAGATTTTTTAATTTAAAGATAATTTATTTTTGAACTTCAATCCACAATGAGCTCTAAACAAATTTAACTACTTATTATATTATATTAGGCATTCATTAATGTTTATTACCGAGCACAGTTAAACGAACTCTTTTTAACTGGCAGCCATAAATTGTTGAGGTAACACTAAATGCCCTTTGCTATTGACAAATTTCCCACGTTGAATTGTCATTGTCTGTGGTGATGAAAACCAACAAATTAAGATTTGGTTTTCTTTCATTAACCATAATCCATGATCACGAAACAATTAGGATTTTTCTTAAATTTAATGAATATTAAGTATTATTTGAGGAATATTTAAATTGAAAATTCTTTATTATAAAAAAAAACTAAATTTATCCAAGACCAGAGAATTTCATTACGGCAATAATATTTTTCTGTAATTTAAAAATTTGAGAAATGGTTGACCTGTAGGTCATTCCTGGAACTTTACGTTTTTTTTCGAACTCAAATATATTCCTATTCGTTGAATTTTGAGCTTTTTGAGCACAAAAAAATCGAAAGAAATTAAAAAAAAAAAACGATTGTTTAGAAATTTGAAATGGTTATTATTTTTCAAATGAAAAAAAAAATTAGGAAAACGATTGACCTTGAAGGCCATCTTTGCAACTTCCCACTAATTCAATATCTAGACGCTTAAAATTGCACTTATGACATTTTTGAACTCTTCGAGACTTTTCTGACTGAAGTTTGCTAAAATACGATTTTTTCGAATTTTCAAACCGCAATAACTTTTGAATGAAGGAACCGATTTCTACGTGGTTAATTGTATTCGGCGCAGTTTTTAAGCCCCATTAAGATTAAATTGATCGAATTAGGAATTTCAAAGAATTCCGAAAAAACACTTTTTTCGAGTTTTCTTTCGTTTACGATATCTCTCGAATGAATCAACCGATTTTGACCAGATTTGCGGCGATCGATGTGGTTTTTCAAGGTTAAAAGCTGATTACTTTTTAGAGTCGATCAATGAAGCCCTTTAAAAGTTTTTCCAAAAAAACCATATTTAAAAAAAAATTTTTTCTCAGTTTTTTTCAGATTTCTCAAAATCTATCGTCCCGAATCGGTTCAAATTCACAAGAAATCTAAGTTTGAGGAGAATCTTCGGAACGCTTGGTAGGTGCCGATCGGTTTAGTCGTTCAAAAAGTTATAAGCAGATCACATACTTTGACACACACACACACACACACCCACACACATACACACACACATGCTTTTTTGGTTTTTATTTTTAAATATCTTTGGAATGACTCGACCGATTAGCTTGAAAATCTAATCATATTAAAATCTCAATGATAACTTTCGAACGCTGTGTCGCTCATTTCGATCGGTTGATTCATTCTGAATATATTGTGTGACAAAATTTTATTTACACACACACACACACACACACACACAGAAATGCAACAGTACCTCCATTCGCAAATAGTCGGAACGGCTTCTAGAATCTCAATACTAGGAGATATGATGAAAATTCTCAAAATCGAAACGAAATCAGTAACTTCCTACTTTTGAAAACTATTAATCTTTAAAGCGGAATGTTAAAAAATATTGGACATTTCAATGATAGAAAAACTATCTCCATTCAAGGAATGGTATTTTTTTCAAGTAAGAAATAATTTTAAAGATAACCGGTTAGCTTCAAAAATTTTTTGTCTTATATAGAAAATGAAATTAACTAAAAATCAATTGTATCGTACAATATTGTAAGAAATTTAAAATGGCTTTTTTATAAACTCATTATTAAATCATACGCGTTTCAGAATATGAATTTAAAAATGAAATATATAATGAGACTAATTTTTTTTTGCCGGGGCAAGTAAGAAGAAATAAATTATTGAAGTTTTATTGTCTCAATTGACCCAGTCTCAATAAAAACTTTTAATGCTTCACACAAGATAAAAGACTCAATAAAAAACAACATTTAATGTTAAAGTTGAAGCTGCCTATCAAATCAGGCCATCGGTAACGCACAAGCGTATACAATTTAATAAGATAGAATGAAGAGAAGCCAGAGGTTAAAAATGCATATCTTTTACGCACTTGTTCAACTCCTCAATACTTACATTTGAATATCTATCCATCAAGACCTATGAGTACTGGTACTAGTATTAGTTCATAAAACATAAATATCGAGTTAAATAGGATTCTAAGATTTAAAGTTTTAGCTAAATATGCGACAACTAGCACGTGTGGAGAATCTTGAATAAGATGAGACTGAGAGGTCAATTCGTGTCCTGTAACGAGGTCACGAGAATACCTTTCACCCCATTCTTACTTGGATACCGACAACTAAATACTTAGGTTCAATGCGTCACATATGATAATAACAATGATGATCATAAGTAATTAAATGGGACGCCAAAGACTGAAGGTCGCTGCTAAGTAGTGTTGAGTTAGAAATCCTCTAAGTAAGTTCTGTCCTTGTTTAATAATACGACTCATAATACATTACTCAATGTTTATTTTCGCTCATAATCAACAACTTACACTAGTTAAGTAAACGGTAATAAAAAGTATTTTATCTGGGAATATCTTCACCGCATGCAGCATCCTCATTTCATCGAAGACTTACAACTTTTTCTATCCTGTCATCACGATAGAAGTAGAAAAGATTGTGGTTTACTTCAGAAAGAAGAAGACGTGAATTTTAACGTTACGTTTTCCATTAAGATTCAATTGATTCCTAGAATCTGAGTACATTCTCAAATTGGTAAATTGATCTAAATAATTGTGAGGCGAAAGGTTACCAAATGTTACATACTGATAAAAAAAATTAACTGTACTTGAGAGAAAAATTCTTGAAACGATCATTTAAAATTTTCATCTTGAGTTCAGTAAAAAAAATTAGGAAAACCGTTGACCTTAAAGCCATCCGTGCAACTCATGAACGAGTCAACTGATTTTGACCGCACCGGTGGCGATCGACGTGGTTTTTCAAGGTTAAGAGCTAATTAGTTTTTGGAATCGATCGGTAAAGCCGTTAAAAATTTTTTCAAAAAAACCATTTTTTTTTTAATTTTATTTTTGAGATTTTTCAAAATCTAGCAACCCGAATCGAATAAAATTTTCACGAAATTTAATGGCAATGATACTCTTTGAATTGCCACCTACCTCGATCCGATCGGTCTAGCCGTTCAAAAGTTATGAGGTTTACATGCATACACACACACGCATACAGACAGACACCATCGCTGGAATAGTCAGGAAAGCTTCCTAGGACTTCAAAACGTCGAGATCTGATGAAAACTCGACTTTCGAAAAACGGGTTAAAAACTTCCCAATTTTTGAAAATTTTCAATTTACTTTGCGGGAATTTAAAAATTCTTAATTCAAATAAAATCTACTTGAACCAAACACAATTTCTTAGATTAATAATTTTACGTGTAATAATAAAATAAGTCAAAATTTTGTTTGTGTATTTTTTTCATGGTGTTAAGTATCTACTGCTTTACTGTACTTCGTATCAGTAAGGATAATTTTGTCAAAGTTTTTTATGAAAAAATTCTTTTAAAGTTTGGGCCCTTAAGGGGAATAACCACTGTGAAATTTAAAATATACAATTTTGTTTTTTTTTAATTAAATCAAAGTTTATATATTTAAAAATATGTATCTAGAGCTTTGTATGAAAATTCCGAATATTAACGCGGCACTCCGACAAAAACGCGTTTTTCTCGAACTACTTTTTTTAGAACTGGTGGGAACTGTAATTTGCATAAAAATGAACCGATTTGCAAATTCCTTTTTTATCCCAATCGAAAAAATTCCTAAAAATCACCTATTTTTTCGATCCTTGCAGTGGTTATCCCCCTTTATTTTAATTTTGAGTATTTCCTCTTTTACATTGAAATTTTTCCATTTAAATGTTATATATTTCGAATCATTTTTTTTTTTATTTTTACTTCGTCTATATTATTTTACTTTACTCTAACTCGCCGTTTATGAATTAGATTATTTCTTGAAGTGATTTTTTAGCATACTTTTGAAAATATTGAGAAAATAGCTCGTTTTACTAAAAAAATGTGAACCTAACATTTGTAGCGAATTTAATTTCCTACAAAATCGATTTGCATATATCTTCACAATGCTCTCTTTCGAAGATATTTATTTAACTTCAATGCCAAGGCGAAAGGTTGAATAGGAAAAGTGCATATTTTATAAAGTAACTTCACGTATTATTTTTTAAAATAAGAATTTAAGATTAATAATTCATACATTGCACAGGTTGAATAACAATTTCAATGTCTGAAAAAAATTTGATAGGTTAATAGATTTATATTCAGGATAACAAATCATTTCATAATATTTTTCAAGTTATGCAATAAATTATTTTAAAATCAAGAAATATTGAATTTTGTCGAATTTTTTTGAGAAAAAAGTTTCTTACTTTTCCTTCTGCAAAACGATAAAAAAATCTATTTTTTAACATTTTTGATACATAAAGGGTCTAAATTTTGAGAGAATTTTTTTTTTCTGATGTTAAGAACAATATTTCACAGCGTTAGCTAGAAAAAAATAGCCGTTTCAAATAAATCACTCTAACGATAAAATAATATTTGAAATTGTCATTTAAAACTGTAAATAAAAAATAACACTAATATCTTTAAAAATGTTAATTAAAATCAAATGAAACGGGACTCGTTAATGAACTTTCAACACTAAAATTTGAACGCGCAGTTAAATGAATCCATATCCAAACCAAATGACAAAACAAATTGAATTCACGATCATGCAGGAAAAAATACTCAATAATTATAAGTTTGTGTTGATAAGATTTTCTTAGTTAAATTTTTACGGTTCGCTGATTACAATCGTGAGTAATTTACATATGCGCGACAAATTTAATATGCATAATAATACACATTAAGCCGTTCCACAAATTAAATTTTGAAGACCATCAACATAAAGCCACAAAAATGAAAACCCCGACTAAAGTCTAGACAATGAGTACATATCAGTGTCTTTGCTTTTATAATAAACAGCCTCAATCATTCTCCGATCAGCAATCCATGAGGTATCTAGTACCCAACATCTAAGAAAAGAGTAATAGTAACGAGTAAAGAGTATTTCTAACACAAGCAATGGACCGTTACCCCCACCGACCTATATTCATTTCTCGTATATATGCTCAGAACATCTTCTATTCGCAACTAGTAACTACAGGCTCTTGCACTCTTGATAATCTTGCTCCGAACTTTTTAATAAATAAAAAAAAAAAAAAAAAAAAAATT
>JZSA01001900.1:0-22962 GCA_000956155.1 Cotesia vestalis | reverse complement strand
TTTTTTAAAAAAAAAAAAAAAAAAAAAAAAAAAAATCTTAAGATTTCAAGCAAAAAATTTTTAATTAAATTCAGTGTCATGAATTATTATTACCCAAAATTAGCATAATGGATTTCTAACTAAAGTGCGATGACATTAAACTGAAAAAAATTGTCAATTAAGTCATCATATTATCACATGGATGACATAGAAAACGATCAAGTGCTGAATAATGAAAACTGACGGTGCAAAAAAATATTTTCCTCGCCCGAAATTACCCAAATTATTATTATCATCATTATTAGAATTAAAATTATCAAGGACTATAAAACGTGTGTCATCAATAATATTTACTTTAACAGTACTTGCAAATACAGTTGCCGCGGAGTATGTTAACGAAACGATTTCCAGTGATTTTGTATCACGATGTCGCAGAGATTGTGTTATCAAGAGGGACGTTGTGGTCTGTGGTAAATATCGTGTTGCTAGGTGGTTAAACGACGTGCGTGAGAAGGTATTTACTTACACATTTAATCCACTGAAATAATAAATTAAGAAAACCATTTTTAAAAATGTTTAAAAAGAAAATTTTCTTCGAATAAGTAAATTTTAATTAAATTCTATACGAGAATTTCTTATCTTAGTTCAAGACAAAATTCTTCAAAATGATTTTTTTGTTCAAGAGTTTTTTTCTTGAATAAAGTTAATTTTTTTTCAGTGCATATGTATAATTATGTCACTATTTGTTATTAAAGATTTGTATTGACAATCTAGGACTTCAGCTACGGGCCGATAAAATTTATAAGGATACCTGCAGTGACAGAAGAGCCAATTCTGCCAAAAGTCCCAGCAAAGAAGGCTTACAAATTCGGTGTGACAGAAACGCTGAATTTTTTGCGTGATACCGCAGAGGAAATTATTAAAAGACGTGCTCTAGTTTATACTTTCCAACCGGCTTTGAGTACCGGTAGATCATTTTCGAACGCACCGATCTTATTGGACGAAGATGAGCTTGTGCAGATGCAAAAAGGCGGGAAAGGTAGTTTTTTTTAATTTTGCATTATTTATTGAGAAGAGAAGAAGACTTTTTAACTACCTATTGTTATAAATTTTCACAATTCTTTTAACATGTGACGAATATATACAATTTATTGGGAAAAAAATTTTCTTGGAAATTTAGAAAAACATCAGCTACCACACATGTCTAACCTCTATCGAAATCTGAATTTGCTAAAATAAATTAAAAATTACATTTTCTAAAACTTTTCCAACCAAATTAAAAAATTTTCTGATGGGGCCTTAAATGTCCATAAATAGTAAGATATGGTCTCATACGTCCATTAATAATTTTTGATATGTTTTAATATACTCATGTATGGTCTGATTGAACAATTAGCTATATCAGGTCTTATATGACCATATTAGGCCATTTCGAGACATATATGGCTTGATATCTCCATATAAAATTTTTTGATGAAATGCAGTATTAAAAATCTCCGACAGAGGGCGCATGATCGCTAAATTTTTTCATTACAAGAGAGTTAAGTTTGAGGTATTGAGTTATAAAATAAAAATTAATTTTTTGGCTCTGCTAAGAAATTTATCTGAGAATATTTTTTTGGTTTAATCAACTACACGGAAAGCACAAGATGACACTGAATATCATCCCAGATTACACTGAGTAAAAAAAAAATTTCAGATAGTAGCTAGTATAATCCTGATTATAATGATTATAATCCAGATATCAGCCAGTCTAATCTGGATTATACTAGTTACTGTATGAAATTTTTCCACCACATATATTACTGAGTATAATCTGGGATGATGTTCAGTGTCATCTTGTTCTTTCCGTGTATTGAGCCAATTTTCTTTCAACTTGTCACTTATTGAGGGAAAAATTTTTAGAAAAAAAAAATTATCGAAAAATCACAATAGATTTTTTTTTGTTTTTATAAATAGCTTGATATAGTCATAGATAACCGTATCAGGCTATGTATAATTATGTCAGATAATATGTAATTAATTGTTAAAATTGGCCATACCTAATCAAATCAGTAAATTTTTTCATAGAATGCATAATTTTTTTTTATAATTTCTCCTCCAATAAAAATCATACTTCAAACAATGATATTATTCCGAATTTACGTTCATATAGAACATGTTCATGTAAAGAAACTACCTGCAATATATAAAAATGACTTTCAATATTCAACTGCCCTTTTTTGCATAACCGTGCCTTTTTTTTTTCTGCTCTAAATTCTTGATCGTAAACTTTAAAAAAAAATTAATTTTGAACTAACGCGTACCTATATATAAATCGACGAGCCTTTCTCCTTTGGAATGCAAGAAATTATCTTTTTGTTCAGCGCCCGTGCATACGCATCGACGATTATAACAGGTGTCAGGTTGCTGCGTAATCATCAGCGTGATAAATCGTCTATCTACACTGTAGAAAAGCGTCTAATAACTAATAACAGTGATTAATGGCTTCAGTGCTTCGACTTCATTGAATTCCCATTTATTAACAAGTTCATTCTTCGTAATTGTAAAAGAAATGTGAAAATCATTAACAAGTTGATCAATGTTTAATCAATCAATCATCTTTCATTTTTCAGATAACTCACGGCTTTTCCACAAAAAAAAGAAAGCAATTATCCTGCCAGTTCTTATTCTGCTGAATTTACTGAAAATAAAATTAATTTTGATTCCCATATTTTTGGGCGTGCACTTAATTAAAAAATTGATAATTATTGGGGGATTATTCGTACCTGGATTTTTATCCAAATTGAGAATCTGCAAGGTTCCTCATCATGGATTTACTTTTCCGTTCCATTGGGGCACTGCTGCTGAAGCTCCAGTTGATTATCCTTCTGGTAATTTATTGTTTAATTATTCATTTATATTATTACAATTATTATAAATTTGAGAATAACGATTTGTTAAAACTTGATTTTTTATTGGAAAAGTAAATAGTAAATTTGAAATAACTGTTTTCGTTATCAGGATACGGTAATGAAGATCCAGGCTGGTCACATAGGAACGATATTTATCCAGGATTACCAGGATATCCAGCGCCTTACCATTATCCTTCTGCTTACTATAGACAGCGAAGACAAATTTAGTTATTAAGTTATTAAATTATTAATTTTTAATGGAAATGACTGCATTATTTATTTTTATACTTATTTATTTATTTATTTAATTTATTTTCTACGTTTGAAATAGTACCGCAACGCTTCAAATGTAAAATTGAAGAAATTATAAATTTTTTAAGAGTAATTTTGACAAATTTTATAATAATTCAGTAAAAATGATTATTTAAAGTTGTATTTAAGTTAAGTTAACGATGAGAAAGTGTAATTTTTATAAATTTTGTCGAATATAACTACTTTAAATAATCATTTTTTCCATTTTATATCTAAAACTCAAGCATTAATGCGTAGCGATGTCAAATTGTATAATTTAATTTTTTGTAGCTTAGAATATTTTTTTATTGTAAGAATCTCAATCAACAAGACTCTATCTATTAATAAATTTTTTTAAGTACATATGTGTTCAAATTTATTACTCACTGATGAAAAAGTTAATTTAATTCAACTGAAAATATTTTGAATGAAAAAAAGCCTCGATGTTTCTTTTGTCGGCTCTTTTATAACCCTCAACTCCGAGTTCTCGAACTTTCCTATTGTCAACCCCGCTTCATTTTGGGGACAGCAGTGGGGACTTTCGATTTGCACGCCCGGTGACAAGTCTGAACTACTTGCCAAAAATCGAACGGTAAGGGAAAACCCTCATTTATCGTGGCGTCAATAAAGTGGTCGATAACGACCATGGGAAGTTCAGTTTTCCCTGTCACATTCTTAACAAAAAGATATAGAATGAAAAATTAAAAAATCTAAGTAACCGATATGGTTGCATATGATTTTCGGAAGTTAAAAAAAATTTTTTTGTAAATTTAAAAATTAAAAGAATCAATTTTGGAACGTACTTGGTGTGCTTCATTGTGTACTTCAATTTTTTTTAAAAGTCCTAGTAGATAGATTTTAGGGATTTCAAAAAAATAAAATATTTCGTAACCACGCACACTAAATACGTTCCAAAATTGTTTCTTTTAATTTTTAAATTTACAAAAAAATTTTTTTTAATTTCCGAAAATCATATGCAACCATATCGGTTACTTGGATTTTTTAATTTTTCATTTTATATTTTTTTGTAAAGAAATAAAATTTTTTTTTTCTTAATAGTCTAATGAACGTGGACTTGGCGCGATTTTTTTACAGTGAAACTGTTTTTGTTCGGATAAAATTTACTTGATTCAAGCAAATTTTTTTTTCTGTCTGTATAATTTATATTAACCATTGACTTCTGATACGACACACATATTCTTCATAGAACTGAAATTATAGTAATTAATTATCGTAGCAGAAGCCAGTGAAAGTAGCAAACAATTGAATATCTCAAAGATTAATTATCTCGAAAAATCAACATTAACATATTTTATCATTGCATAATTTTTAAATCATAAATTCTTGAATCCTTACAATCAAAAAACAACAAATTCCTCTTAAAAAAAAATTTTTCTTCCTGTTTTTTTATCCAATATAAATACAATAATAATTCGAGAACGAACAAAAAATACGACGAACCACTCAAAAATTATTAACGTGAAGGACATGACCCAAATATTTGAGGTCTGCCTATAAACGGTAATTCAATTGATATTTTTATTTTTATTTTTATTTTTATTTGCTGTTGTTATACTATTACTATATATATCGAATATTTGTAGTTCAAGGCCATTTACATAAAATCCGTTGGCCCAGGAGTTGTTGACCCACTGACAGATTTGGACACTCGCCACACGTGTGACGTACGTCCAGCTAATAATTATCGTAATAATTATACACGTTTTTATTTTTAAAATCTCGGAACTCGATTGCTGCTTAAAAATATTTATTACTCTTCATAAATTCATACATATACATTAGACATGGGACATAATAAGTATTACAATGTATTCAGTTAATAAACTGAAATCAATCGATCCGATACGAGGAGCCCGTTACTTTTTGTCAACAAGTAATTTTGGTAAATGCCCTCAACAATTGAGTATTAAATTGACTGGTAAATGATAATGATCTACATAGATTGGATGCTAACGATACGATAAATACTATTCGTATGTAATATTTTTATTGTTGTTATCATTGTCATTACAATATAAATTTCATTTAGTTTGATAGATCTATATGTCCTAATGTAATGTAACATAAGAAATGTCGCTTACGTACGTCAAGTCAACCGTTACACTATGCGTTATACCAGAGGAAAAAAGTCACATTAATGTAACGGGTATTAGGTCTATATGACTAGATCGCGATAAGTGCACGTCACGCGTCCATTACTCTTTGATTGTTTCTTACATATGTTATAGATATTTATATGTAATCTGTTTCCGATTGGTTTACTCTTTCCAAAAAATTATTAAAGGCATGATACTAAGAAAATAGAAATTTCTTCTGGAAAGCATCATTCGAGAGAGATACTCACAAATTTATAGTAAAGGAAAATACTAAAAGCTAAAAATCCGAGGGATTAAAGAATTAATTTCTTTTTAAAATCCAATTAGAATTATTTCAGATATACTAATTCATTGGTGTAATTGTTTTGTAACAAGAGAGGTTTTTTATGGTTAAATATGGACAAAATCCACTGAATCAGTGACCATTTTTTATTTTTTTTTTATACATATTTAGGCCTAATCAAATGATTATCTGACGTAAAAAAGTAAAATAAATGAAGAGTTTTTTAGAAATCAAAATGATAAAAAAGCTCATTTTGTTTTAAATTTTGGAAAATTATTTTCAGCATTTCGCAAAATAAGAAAACAAAAACTACCAAATTTTTGAATTAAAGCGTAATTCATAAGACTTTAATGAGAAAAATCAATCAAATGGTAAAATACCGAAGTACAAATAAAAAGATGGAAAAAAATCAAAGTAGTGTCTAAAGAGCAGAGCATACTAGACTAGTAAATGCAGTCTCATGTAATCTAAATTGTGCACAGAAAGAAAAATTTCTTGACTAGAGAACAAAATTCTTGGCTCAAGAAAATTTTTAGGTCCCTAAAGGGAGACCGAAGTTGTGTTGGCCGAAGTAAAAATTTTTCTTGCAATTCTATTCTTGGTAGAAGTAATTTTTTCTTAATTTAAATTATCATAGATAGTTGATACAATAAATTTTTATATTTGATCAAGATTTTTAGATACTTTAGGGAAGCAGCTCTACCTACTTCAGCTGAGAAAAAAATCTTCCCACCTTGAGACAATTTTTCTTTAGAATATTTGATACCCATTTTATATTATTTTAGCGTGCAATTATACAGATTGAATGAAAAAAAAAAATGATTCAATATTATTTGATCTTCCCATTTGACATGTTAATCAATAAAAATATAAACGAAAATTTACTTCTATCAAGATATTTAATTTTTTGGAGCAAGAGAGAAATTTTCTCAAGACAAGAAAATTTACTTCTATCAAGAACTAAATTTTTTGGAGCAAGAGGCTGGATTTTCTCAAAACGAAAAGATTTTCTTGACTTAAATAAATCTTATTGGATCAAGAGAATTAATTTTGTTGGAATAAGTGAAATTTCATGTGTCAAAAAAAATTTTTTTCTTCACTCAAGAAAACAATTAGGAAGAAAAATATTTTCTTGACTCAAGTGAACCATTTTTTCTGTGTGACTTTACTAGTATTTACATTTGATAAATTGTGAACGTAATATTTGTAATAAAGTAAACTCTAAATTAAATAAATGTAGCCCCATAGAGTTTTAAATTTAATTTTCTTGCTTTACAGGTGGTCAATCGACTTCAAATTTCAAGGGTAATTGTATCATCATGTTCTTAATACGTATACAAAAATTTAGAATTTTCTGACGCTATGCCTTAACCACGACAACTACATTATATTTCCAAAATGTGTGTATATTAAAGGATTTGATTATCAAATTGTTATAAGTAGAAAACAATATTTTATAGATAAATCATGGATTTAAAGCATTTGAGTTAAATTTCTGCACGTGAAAATAATTAATCAATATACGAGATTTATCAAAGTTTCTAGGAAATTTTTTTGAGAATCTCACTAGCAACCAGAAAATAATAATTATATTTGATGAATCCTTTTTCGATATAATTACATTTAATTTGAACAAAACTTTTTTGAGTTTAAGGTCAGTTTTTGTTTTTAATTATAATTGTTCTATTTTTATTATTTCAAAATTTTCTCATAAATAAATTATCGTTATTTTTTGGATTTATTTAGGAATATTTAATTAAAGTAATAAAAAATAAAGGATTTAAAAAAATTCTTATATAAAAAAATTTAGGATAAATATAAAATTAATAAAATTTCAAGTTTAAATTTAAGTAGAATTCGGTCGTTAAATAAATAAATAAATGGCTGTTAATGAATAAATAAATAAATAAATTTAGTGAGGTGTGTAAGAACGACAAAGTGTAAATGACAAGCCTTATTAGAGCAATAAAGAAAGTAAATCGGTGAATAGAAAGGTGAGAAAAAGAGCGATAACATTTAAGTATTTTTATGTATTTATTATTTCCTCTTCTTTTTAACTTTACCATTATTATTATTATTGGAAGAAGGAAGACTCAAGAAGTAAAGGTAGCCCTCTTCTACAGTAGTGTACAAATGGACAGACGACTGATGGCCGGGTAACCCAGATTAACCGCGTTCAACCGATTCCAAGAGTGCGTTCGCCAGTACCGTGGAGTCCGCCGTCCGCGAGCCGACTTTAAACTGCTCGATTTAGTACCACTGCTTTACCGATTTTTCATTCCTTTTTGAATGTTTAACAACTTTATTTTATTTATTCAAGTTTTTGTATATAAATCTAAGCAAAGTTGAATTAGTTATCAAGATTTGTTATTAATCAGTGCGATAAATATTTTTGTTGTTTAATTACTTTGAGATTAAGGACTGTGTTTACAACACGTGTAAGTATTTTTTTTTTCCATTAATATTTTCTGTGACAAGTGGCCTTGAGAGAGCACAATAGTGATAGTACGGTGAATGACCGGTGTGTATTGACCATTAAATAGTTTACATTATTGTTATTAAATTTATACACAGGAACAGGAATCCGGAAAAAATAAGGCATTGTAAAGTTTAACCGTGTATCCAGGGCAAAATAAAACATCAGATCTTAGGAATTTCAGGATTTTGTTTAGCTGCAAATTATTTTGAAATCTAAAAATATTGGAGGACTTAAAAGAATTTTGAAATTTAAAATAGAAATTTTTTGATATTTCGGAAATTGAAATCTTTGAAAGATCTAAAAAATTTGATTATTTTTTTTTAAATTTAGTTTTGAGTAATTTTAAAATTACAATTATTTTTTTGGGAAGTTTGCTTGCGTAATTTTTGGAATTTTTTTTAATTTCAAAATTTCAATTTTGGATACAATTTTTTTAATAATTAGTTAAAAAAATTTCAAAATTCAAAATTAGAAAATTACTACATTTTTGTAAAGGTAATAATTGTCATTTCAAAATATGACAACTTAAAGAAAAAATTCAGAGATTTTAATTTTTGAAAATTTTGGATATTCAGAAAAAATTACTAAAAAATGTAGACATGTCTTTTTTTTATGATAAAAAAATATTTTTTTTTATGTAGAAAGTATTAAAATAACAATATAAAAATATGTGTAAATTTACGATCCATGCAAAAATAAATATCCACTAAGTAAACATCGTTATAATAAACTACATCAATTTTTTACTCTATTTTTAACAGCAATTTAGTTCTTATTGCCTATTATTATACATAAACTCAATTATTATGACTTTTTACTTCTAGCTAACAAGATGATAATGCAACCGAGCCATTTTTGATCCTAAATAACAATTATCACGCTCAAGATTGCTGAGTTCCAGCAAAATGGCTTATAAAAACACCTGGAGTCATAAAAAATCTAATCATTGTTATTATTATTATTACTTAATAATTGCAATTACATTTACCTGTTGTAATGCACTGGAGGTCAAGGCCGAGGTGAATGAGACAGAAAGCAATGAAGTTACATCTAGCTACGTAGATCACAACTGGATGGATGATAAGCCTGATTTATCCCATCCACATTCTTTCAAAAATAAGCCCAGCAAATTTGATGTCGACGTTTCTGGGCTCACTTACACCGACAACAATTCTTCTCAATCTCCAAGTCAAAATCCAAATTCAATAGACACCAAAGCTTGCAAAGGCTCAGCTACCAAATGTTTAAAAAAAGATTTAGAGGATTTTTTAGATGGCGTCAAGGGTAAGAGCGTCCTCGACGTTACCGATTCAGTGCAAATAGAAAACAGGACAAATTCTACGGCTATAGATCCACACGAAAGTTTGTTCGATAAAGTTCACAGGCTGGCCAAAAATTATGTTTTAAAAATAAAACTGAACCAATTGAGACAGCCGAGAACGTTCTTTGGTTGTAAGTTAATTTATTTCTCAATTATATATCGCTTTTGTTATTAACAAAACGCTTACAAAGCTTATTTAATGCTGCTTTGCTATTAAGCTTGTTATGATTAATAATTGTCTTTTTTTTTTCTTTTGTTAATTTTTTAAGTAATTAATACTTTGGCTTGGATAATTGGGAAATTTTTGAGCTGAACATTTGAAAAAGACGATATTTTTATATCGAAGATAAAATTTCAAATTATCGTAGGTAGTAATGTCACGGAGAAATATAGCTTTAGAATGATTCAAAATGGGGGATGAAACAAATTTTTTAAAAATTTATTCATAGAGAATTTTTAAACTCGGAACAATTTAGTACTAATCTTAATGAGGAAACACCTCTTTAACGGTCGAAAAAAAAGGTGTTTTTTGGGAATTTTTTTGACAGGGAAAATAAAGGAATTTGGGGTTCGGATTTTTTTTTATTTTTTGAAGGCTACAGTATAGATCATAATCCTAATTTTGTATTAAAAAATATTTAATCATTGTAAAGTTATTAATAATCTCGTAAGAGCATCAGAAAAAATTTTCCTCTCCATGGTCGAATCGATAACTCACAAACGGATCATCTGAAAATAAAAACCCAAATTGTTTTTCAATCAGTAAGAATGTAATTGTCGTCGCAAGTCCGGAATTTAAAAAATTTTGATTTTAAAAGATTTTTTAGCCGGATTAAAACAAAAAAATAAACAGTAAAAATAGTGAGAAAATTTTCAATCAGTCGCCATTTGTTTAACAATTAAAATTGTCAAAATTCCGTAGGTGCGACGATAACTATATTTTTATTGATTGAAAAGAAATTTGGGTTTTTATTTTCAGATGATCCGTTTTTGAGTTATCGATCCAACCATGGAGGGGGCAATTTTTTCTAGTGCTCTACAAGATTGTTAATAACTTTGTAATATTGAAATATTTTTTAATAAAAATTTAGGGTAATAATCTTTAATGTATCTTTCATAAAATAAAGAAAATCTGATCCTCAGATTCCTTTAAAAAAAATTCCCGAAAATCACCTTTTTTTTCGACCGTCACAGTGGTGGTCCCACTAGTAAATGTTCTTAGATGTTCAAATCGGCTTCATATGTCTAGATCTGGTAATAAATAAGAATTTTTTCTTCGCTATTAAAAATTATAATTGTCAAATTGAATTAACTAATTTAAATCAAAATTTTTTCAGCATGCGTACTAAGAAGTCAAATTCAGACATTCAATTAATTTTTATCAACCAAACTTTTTACGAATTTCTTTTATGAATTTGATTAACTTATGCTATTATTTTAACTGTAGAATTAAAAGTAATAATGTTAATATAATTTTAAATTTTTTTGAATGTCGTGAAAAAGTAACTGCTCGCTATGAATGATTGCATGAATGATTAATATAATAAAAAAAGGGGCAAAATTTATAAATATTTTTGAAGAAAACTTTAGCAGCAAAAAATAAAGACTTGAAGATCGTGACCTTTAATGGAAAGCGCATGGCTTGACTAACAGCAACTAAACGCTAAAAGTGCCTGGTAAAATTTTGCTTTCAGCTTTGTCGGATGGAAAGAATCCATTTTTAACAGGCTTTGGACTTGGTTTTTTAGCGTTCGGTTTGAAGAAGCTGCTGTTACCGTTAATCATAGGTGCCCAGGTTATTAAAAGTATCCTGATAGCACTTTTTTTGCCGAGTATCATTGGAAGTATTGGTAAAATGGTAGGAAAAGGTAATTAGTTGTTACTTAGCCACTAAATTCAAATAATAGTTATCATGAATTATAATCAATATTCGCTTATTTTTATTGATTATTAAATTTGAGCGGGTTCATCAGTTTTTGTGACTGTTTAGCAGGGGTTTCATCGTTCGCACAGTCTTCACAAGGTGTCACTGCGCAACCGGATGAAAATTTTGAATTCAAAGACAACTCTGATTTCTACAATGATGATTATTTGGCGAAACAACCCTTGGGAACTTTGCCAGCATCTGCAATGTACGAGGAAGGAATGATGCAAGTTCAGAAACCAGACTCAAGGTATTCTTTTATTGACTCAAGATTGTCACCGGTCGCCATGCTTAATGACAGATACTATACCAGGCATGCTGCTAATGGTTACGCAAAAAAACAAGACTTTAAGGTAATACTCATTTATTTTTGCACACCTCATAACGCGAACACAGTTGAGGTAGTGCTTTATGATTAACACATCAAAGTCAAGCAATTTTGTGGTTTTAAAATGCTTCTATCACAACCATATTGCACTAATCAATCTTATGTTTTCTAAAAAATTATTTTATGGCGTTACGCTGAGAAAAAAAATTTCTTTTGAAAAAAATGGGCATTGTTGTGATAAGAAATAAAATTTTCAACAATGTTATTTCTTAGCTGAAGAAATAAAAATTTTTCTCGCAGTAACTTTTATGTTGAAAAAGTTTTTTGTTATACTCGCTCCAAAAATTCGACTTTTAAGCGCTGGATGGCGTCCGTAAAGGGACTCTTTTTTAGAGACTCTACCATACCGTCTTTTTTTCACGGCCTAGGCCGTGAAGTTTTACCCCCTCTTTTTTTTTATCATATGTATAGCGACTGTTAACTAACATTTGTATTCTATCACTATACGTATTGTGATTACCTCAAAACGTATGGTGCTAAGAACTATACGTATCGTGATGATCACGATACACCGCTTGCAGCGCCACTACTTTCCCACTACTCTTTGCCTGGATCGTGATAATTACGATACGTATAGTGATGAGAGCGATATTTTATTCTCCGTGTACGTTCATGGGAACTTCAATAATAAGAAAATGATAGATGAAATCAAATAATCATAAAGTAAAATAAATAAAAAATTTAGGAAAACGGTTGACCGTAAAGGCCATCCTTGTAACTTCCCGCTTATTCCATACTTAAGCTTTCAAAATTTCACTTCTTACGCTTTTGAGCTCTTTGAGCTCTAAACTATAATTTTCGAGTTATTTTGAGCTCTCCAAGCTCAAAAATTTAATAGAAGCTTGATAAAACACTATATTTTGAATTTTCAAACCGCATTAACTTTTGAATAAATGAACTGATTTTCACGCGGTTGGCGGCACTCAACGCAATTTTTTAAGCTCCATAAAGAATTTGTAAATTCGAATTAATCGGACGAAAAATTTCGAAGTAATTTCGAAAAGAACACTTTTTTCAGTTTTCTTTCGACAACGATAACTCAACCGATTTTGATCGGGCTGGCAGCGATCACCGTGGTTTTTTGATCCAAATCGATTCAAACTGTACTTAAAATCTAAGTTTGGTCAAGCTCTTTCGAATGGTGCCAACCGCGATGGAATCGGTCAAGCCGTCCTAAAGTTATAAGAAGGCCACATACATACGTACATACACATACATACATACATACATACATACATACATACATACATACATACATACATACATACATACATACATACATACATACATACATACATACATACATACATACATACATACATACATACATACATACATACATACATACATACATACATACATACATACATACATACATACATACATACATACATACATACATACATACATACATACATACATACATACATACATACATACATACATACATACATACATACATACATACATACATACATACATACATACATACATACATACATACATACATACATACATACATACATACATACACACATACATACATACATACGTACGTACACACATACATGCATACGGACATCATCGCCAAAACATTCAGGGAATCTTCCTAGGACCTCAAAACCGCGAGATCTGATGAAAACTCGATTTTCGAGAAATGTGGTAAAAACAATAACTTCCCGATTTTTGAAAATTTTCAATTTTCTTAGCGGGAAGTTAAAAATGTCCTGAAACAAGACAAAAATATTTGAACTAAGAAAAATTTCTTAGTTCAAAAATTTTCTACTCAAATCAAGCAGATAAAGTTTTTCAAAATTATTTACCTATATAATACATAAAAATATTGTATATTATATACTTAATAACTTATTTCCAAATTCACTATACTATTACTATTTCTATTATTATTATTATTATTATGATTATTATTATTATTATTTTTTTTTTGTTTATCTAAAGTCGCATAAACTACTAAGGTCATGAGCGACTTACTAGGGGGGAACTTTTGAGATTGGAACTCGTTTTAACTTTTTTGGGCTCAGCAGAATAATACACTTAAATATTGAAAATATTCATTGATGCACGCCGGACTCGAACCCGGTCCAATGCATTTTGGAAAGCAAGGGCCCGATCCAACAGGCTACTGCGCGCCTTGTACATTATATTATTATATATATCACGTTATTATATTATTTTCCAGCATACTAATTCCTAATTATTCATTACTTAATAAAAAATCAAATAATTTAATTTTGGGTCTCTAAACTTAGACCGTTTACAATCTCAGGAGGCAAGTCCTTCCAAAACCGGATATCCGATACTACAAATGAATGCTCATAGGCCGTAGTAGCAAAATTTTGCATCTTGAATAAAATATTATTATTCTTAGCTGCGAGCCTATCTAATCGTCTAATTTCAGGATCTTCTTCTGTAAATAATCTACGTAGAAACTTCAGTTCATTTTTTATGATCGATAACGAATGCAATTTGCTTATTAAATTAAACGCAAGACGAATAGTTTTTAAAAAAATATTTTTTTGAGGAAAATAAAATTATTACTTTGTTGATCCTTGTTCGATTTTAAAAATACGGTTCTACTAAACTTCTGTTATGATACAAATAACGAGTTCTGCAGAATCATTCTTAGTCTCATGAGCGGAACGAAATAATCATTCGAATTCATTAAAGATCATGCGTTGTTCAATGGAAATTAATAGTATTATGTATATGGTATTTATACATTTTATTATTTGAAAGTATAATACTATTTATTTTATTAATAAAAAAAGATTTATCACAAGAAATGGAAAATAAATTTTATAGCGAGATTCCAATCAAATTTTTATCGTAGTTTAATTTATTTGTAATAAAAAAACAATAAATTATCTGGTGAGATAGATGGAAAAATTAATTAGATCTTTTAAGATTATTCTTAGATCTATTCGAAACACCGCTTAGATAATATCACAATAATAGCTAGAAAATACATAAATTAATCGTTTCCTATTTCGACCTACATGAAGCATTTTTCCAGTAACGGAACTGTCGGAAGATGTATAATGTATAATACTTCGGTACTATACATGTGGCATAGGGAAATAAGAATTATTGAACTGATAATAAATAATAAGCAGGAGTCAAAAGTAAAAAGAAAAAATAACACTAACGGATTTGTTTCCTCAGATTAATTTAGTTCTTCTTTACGTCTTGTGAAAACAATTTATCACGCAAGCTTGATTCATGTTCATCTATTTATTCCTATAAAGTCATATACCTTGACGTTGTACGATTTATTATCTTCACTAAACAAAAAGACAAATTTTTCTTCATTATTTTAGTTAATAAATTTGCACGACTTAAAATGCGAAAGTCCTTTACGACTGAGAAATGTTTTTCGCTTTCTTTCTATGATTATTTTTATTGTGATACTCTTGTGAGTTCATGGAGCTAAAATAATTTATAGACCATCATACGAACAATTTAATTATGATCAATTAAAAATTTTTTAAAAATTTATTTAGTGCAATTTTTCTAATTTAAAATTGACCTCTTTAGTTTTATTAGATAATTGAACTCTGTAAATTTAATTAATATTTTTTTAACAATATAATAAATAGAAAAAATTATTGAAGAAAAATCTAAACAATCGCGACTGTCACAATTTATACGCTACTACCTAGAGGAGAGTGAGATTAGGAAAACTGTATACTGACGGAAGCAATAGTATCGTGAATGGCACCCGAATGGATCCTGACGGTCACCATCCAAACTGCTACTCTTAGCTGTACAGATTGTACCGGTAACGATTCACTCTTTATTATACAGTAGATGGTGCCGAGCAGAATACTTTTTTTTCAGTGTACTTTCAGTTTTTCTTACGTTTATGTTGGCAATAAAGGAAATGACGTACATAGATGGCACGTTGTAAGCGTGCGTTATTTAAAATAGAACAGTCGGTTTGACTTAATGAAGGTGTTTGCATGATCTACGGTAAATTTTGTTCTGCATGTGCATCAACGTTATAATAATAGCTGGTCCTAAGTTCAGTTAAAAAAATACCGCGAAATATTTGAATTATCAATTACATAAATAATTGATAATAACAAATTTAGTTACATACATTGATTTCATATCCAAGCGCTTAAAATAGCATTTATGACGTTCTTAAGCTCTTCGAGCTCAAAAACATAATTTGTATGTTATTTTGAGCTCTCCGAGCTCAAAAAATGAGCTATTATAAGATTTTGAGCTCTTCGAGCTCAATAGTCTGATAGAAGTTTAATAAAACAGTATTTCTTAAATTTTCAAACCACAATAACTTCTGAATAAATGAACCGATTTCCACGCGGTTGGTAGTATTTGATGAAGTTTTCTAAATTCTATGATATACTTCTGAACACTGAATGATCAAACCGAAAATTTTAGAGAAATTTGAACAATTCACTTTTTCCGAACTTTTTCGATAACGATAACTCACGAACCATTCAACCGATTTTCACATTCTTAGTGGCGATCGACGCGGTGTTTTGGGTTATAATAATTATTTTATTTCATCGAAAACGATTCAGAAAAAATCTTTAAACAAGAATATGGTTTTGAAGAAAATGGTTACCTTGTCCAGTAAAAAAAAAAAATATTCTTAAGCCAAGAATAAATTCTTGGCTTGATTTTTATTTTGGTTTAAAAATTTCTTCTCTTGACTCAAAAAAATCATTTTCTTAAAAATTCTATTCTTGGTTCAAGATTTTTTCTCTCGAATCAAGTTCACTTTTTTATCATTGTAACATATTTTTTATTAAAAATTTAATGAACTTGATGAGTCATGCACTTAAAAATTTTTCGAATTATTAGTTATTGTTACCAAAATTTCATCATTTTTCTGTCATATTTTGTCAATTTAATTACATTAAAAATATTTTTACCAACAACTAGAATGCAATAAATTTCTATTTTATCAAATTTTGAATGTGTCGTCAATGAAACTCACTAAAGTTTCTTATATTATAAATTTTGTCTATTAGAAATCATTGTTAAAGAATAAAATTAACAAAGTAACCTAATAAATTTTAATTTCCAGGTATTTCACGAGATTCCTTCAAGTTCTCTTCTTCTAACAAACTACGATCCATTCTATTCGCCCTTGCTCTCTCGACTGGACGCAGTATTTTCCCGTCTTGGACACACCACTGAGGGATGTCGCGAATACGCGGTATGTGCCATGTATCGCAGCCCAGCCCGTTTTGCACCGTATTCAAACCTCATATCAGCTCAATTATCCCGCGAATTGAATGAATTACGTCGACCGGCGAGTGACAATCCCGAAACGCTGAGATTCTTCCGGTACATGAAAGCCGCCAAAGATGGCCAGGACGGAGTAAAGTGCGAAGACGTTTACGTAAATTGTGAAATAGCCAGAGATGATCCTAGTTTAAGGCAAAATCAAGCCATGCTTGCAACCTATCAAGATATTGACAAACTTGTTCACGCCAGAAAATTATAGGAACTAAATGTATAGATGATTTAGATAATTATTTATTTATTTATTTATTAATTTATTTTTTGTTAAATTTATTTATTTTTGACTTAGTTCTAAAAAGTGATTAGTTTGTGGCATCACAGACTGTTTTTGATATCAAAGTGGTTGTTTAAGAATAAAACAAACAGATTATTATAATTAATTTAATTAAATAACTTTAAGTAACTAAAATAATTTATTTAAAAATTCATCCAGTGGAACTGGAATTCATTTTTAATTATTTATTTATTATTTATAATATGTATAATAACTTCATTGAAAAAAATTTATATTAAAAATATATCAAAACTAAATAAATAATTAATAAAATATGTATAAAAAAAACATTTTTGATAGCTAACTCTTGGACGATTTTCGTACATATTTTATATATTTTAAACTGTAGTCGAAACATATTTAAAATATAGAAGAAATATATCTACACAGAAAGAAAGAAAGTCTTGAGTCAAGCGTAAATTTTCTCAAATCAAGAAAATCTTAAGGACGATTGAAAATTTCTTGAATAAAGTTAAATTTTTTAAGCCAAGAAAATTTCTTCTTGCTCCAAAATATCTTCGGTCTTTTTTACAATTTTCTTGGTTCAAGAAATTTTTTTTTCTGTGTATGAAAACAAAAAAAAAATTTCAATCTCTATGAAATATATGAATATAAGAATCTGTTAATAAATATTTATATATTTTTTTTTACATGGAATTCTAATTTATTTTAAAGATAAATTTTTGATCGTCAAAAAAATAGTTGTTGAAAATAGATTCAACAAATCTATACATATATTTTTGATATAAATTTTTTCATGGGAACAAAGGCAATTAAATTTATAGTTCAATATATAATGTATAATATGATATATATGATTAATGAATTATCATGAAGGTATAGTAGATAGAACATAACCATCACGAGTCAGTAATCAAATATTTAAATTATTAATATTATCATAATAAAGAAGCGGTATAATTACATTTTGTTGAAATTAAGCATTTTGATTAATTTGAAAATTAATCATTATTTAGCTTGTTGTATTGTTATCATTTAAACATCTACAATTATCTTTAATGCTCAATTAAAATGATAATATATTCATCATTAGAGTTTCGTAAGCTTGTATAATACAGTTGTAAAAATAAAAGCTCAAAAAAGTTTATTTGAAGATGTAAAGTGACACATTCTTTAAAAATTGATCCGAGGTATTAAATGAAATTTTTTAAAGAGAATGAATAAAAATTTAACAAGTTTGTGAAGAATACGGAAGGAATTAAGAAAAATACTGATGAAATTTGTGTAAAATTATTTATTTTGGTAATCTGAAAATCTAAAAATAGGCTTATAACACCATTTTTCAGTCGTAGTTTCATTGATGTAATATGTGCTGTTAATTTAAATTTTTTTACTAATTATGGAACCCAATTTATCTAGAAATTTTATACCTCTGCACTAAAATAAGACAGAAAAGTTCTCAACTAAAAAAAAATAAACTTGAACAAACAAAACCATTCTGAAGAAATTGCAACAGTATGATTTTCAATGATAAAGACAGTTTTTTGTATGGAATAAAATTTATTAGTTCAAAAACTTTTTTGTTTAGTTTGAGAAAGTCAAGTTTTTAAGGTAATTTTTTTAGTTTGATATTTTTTCTTTCGAATTAAGGTCATTTTCTTACCATGATACCGTTTTCAAATATAATTTAGAAAAATACAGTATTATATTGATATTAATATATAATTATAATCAAAAACAAAAAATTTTTAATCAAAATAATGACGATAAAAAAGGAATATTTACACAGAACAAAAGTTTTTAATAAAAAAAAAAATTTACTTGACTCAAGAAAATATTTAAGAAAATTAAAATTACATCATTCGAACTAAAATTTTCTCGTCTCAAAAAATTTGTGCTTACTTAGAAACAATTTAGTCCTTTCGAAAAAATTTCTTGTACCAAGTAAATTTTATTTTTTCTGCAAGCTTTAAAAAGTTCTCGCAGACTGACTTAATCCTTAAAATGTTTTTACGAGTATAAACTCTTTCCATTCCAAATACGGAGAATTACAACCGTTCTTATTAAAAATAAACATCTTCATTTTGTCAGTAATTTTCTCAAATTCTTCCGACTAATGAATTCGTTCCTCAATAAATTTTTCCAATTAAAAGTTTCAACCTGACATAAAAAGTTCATTAAACTGTTGAACATACGCCAGAAAATCCCACTATTCATATCATTTTATGACGCACACCTAACTGTTATGTCAAGAAATGAATACCCATTTTTTTGAAAGCCTTTAAGAAGAAATCCAGTTCCGGTTAGCCATCCTTTCCTGAACTTTCACTTTCCAGTTAAAAAAAAAAATCCTTTTTTTAAAATCCTTTTTCTGTTCCTTCTCAATAACAAACCCACGCATCCATGTCTTGATCTTACAATTCACTTACACTACCTTATATATTAACTATTATATACACACAATACCCAACATATAACATACATAATACCGTTTCGCATATAAATACAAATCGCCAGTCAAAACCGTCACTCGGTCACAAGCCCGTTTGATTTCGCACTCCTTCGTCTTCAGTATTTTTTATCCTCGGCCTCATTACTGTTTCGACCGAAATTTTAAAAGTCGAACCACCTGATCCAATTGTGTGTTAGTGATTTTCCGTAAGTATTAAGTATCAAGTATTCATTACTTACTTATTGAGTCGAAAAATTCATTTAACTAAATTAAAAATAAAATTTCGTAAAAGCTGCGCCAAATTAAATTAATTTAATAAATAAAGTCAATCTGAATATAAGTTAACATTAACATTAAGTAGAATTTGAAGACATTCTCTCTCGATAGAAGTCCTCATTGGCTTGTCAAGATAACGGTATTGTTGTGATCGTTGTACGTGTGGAGTGTACACAAAACTAACCGGTAGTTTACTGGAGAACCGCGTGGATAGCGACACTGCGCTTAAATTTTTCAGTTTATTTTGTTTCCTTTATATTATTATTGATTATTAATTACAGTTCGTTTTATTTTGTATTTAAATTTGAATATCACAGTAGCTATTTCGCATTTTTGATCATTAATTTATTCAATCAACGACATGGAATGTAAATTACTGTTATACACTCCGGAAATTTTATGGCTTATCCATAAAAATATAAAAAATATGTGAGTAATAAAAATGTTTTTTTATTTTTATCGGCTTTCTTAAAAGAAATTGGTGTGCATTTTTTTTATAATTATTGTAACTTTAAAACTTAAGGATTGGTTGTAAATTATTTGATAAAATTAGTAGATTATGAATAATTTTAATGGTAGTGATTAATTTTCTTTTTCAGATGAAGATATTTTGAAAATCAAAAGATGGAATTGATGAAATCTTTGTTAGAGAAGTTTTTATTATCTCTATTGGTAACGTCGGTTTTGACGGTTACCTTTGAAGACACATCGACTGAAAGTAAACGTAAGTAATTTTATCGGTATGTAAAAATATAGAGTTTGAGATAAATTATGATTAGTTTTATTTAATGATAAATTTTTTTTTTCAATTTTATAGAATTTTAGTGCTGAAATTTTACGAAATTTCATAAAGACTTGGAAAATATTGTAAATTTATAAAAAAATTCATAAAATTTTATTAGCATGAAACTCATATATTTTCACAGAATTTCATATAATTTTAATAAAAATTTCATGAAATTATATAATGTAAAAATTGATAAATATTTATCGAAGACAGAGAGATAATTATCATAAAATTCTATAGAATTTTGTAAACTATTATTTGTTAGGACCGAAAATCTTGTCACTATATAATTTCATACACAGAAAAAAACGTTCACTTGAGCCAAGAAAATATTTTTGTTCCTAATTGTTTTCTTGAGCGAAGAAAAAAATTTTTTTTGACACAAAAGATTTCACTTATTCCAACAAAATTAATTCTCTTGCTTTAAGAAATACGTATCTTCGTCCAAAAAAATGTATTTAATCAAGAAAATTTTCTTGTTTTGAGAAAATTCAGCCTTTTGCTACAAAAAATTTAGTTATTGATGGAAGTAACTTTTCTTGTCTTGAGAGAACTTCTCTCTTGCTCCAAAACAGTAAATATCTCGGTATATGTAAATTTTCATTAATATTTTTATTGATTAACACGTCAAATGGGAAGATCAAATAATTTTTAATCATTTTTCTTCATTCAATATGTATAATTGCACGCTAAAATAATATAAAATGGGTATCAAATATTCAAGAGAAAAATTTTCTCAAGGTGAGAAAATTTTTTCTCAGCTGAAGTAGGTGACATTGCTTCCCTAAAGTATCTAAAAATCTTGATCAAAGATAAAAATTTATTTCATCAAGTATTTATGATAATTCGAATTAAGAAAAAATTACTTGTACCAAGAATAGAATTTCAAGATAAATTTTTACTTTGGCCAACACAACTTCGGTCTTTCTTGAGGCACCATAAATTTTTTTGAGCTAAGAATTTTGTTCTCCAGTCAAGAAATTTTTCTTTCTGTTTATAATTCATGTTTTGTAAAATTTTAAATAAGTTTTTTGAGGTTTCTTTAAATTGAAAAAAAAAAAAGAAAACGTAAATTTCATGAAATCACATTAGAATTTTGTGAAATATCATAGAAAAAATATTTTCCTGGGTAATAAATTTTTTTTTTGTCAATTTTCGGTATTCAATTTTAATTTTTTTTTTTTTATTTAACATTCTTTACACACTGAATATTATTATATAAAATCACAGCATGATTTTTAAGATTAATTTTGTGTTACAATCTAGAAACAGAAAAAAGAAATTAAGACTTTCAGATATAAATATTTACACAAAATAAATGTTGCATGAAAAATGTTTCCATTTAAACGTATGTACATTTATTTAGATAAACAATTTTTTACAAAAACATTTCATTTGTAATAAATAATTGAATTAAAACTATTCTTAATACTACATATATTCATTTACAATACTACACTCAAACGGTGTCCGAGTATTTTAACACATATTACATAATTTTTGTTGACTGAAGATTAATATATTTCACAAA
Source organism: Cotesia vestalis (assembly GCA_000956155.1). Lineage (NCBI taxonomy): Eukaryota > Metazoa > Arthropoda > Insecta > Hymenoptera > Braconidae > Cotesia > Cotesia vestalis. Next base: position 707 of record JZSA01001900.1, on the reverse strand, counting down.
AAAAAAGTCTCCTATAATTATAAAAAATTACCCTGAATAAAAAAAAGTATTGAGACAAAGGAAAAAATATTGAAGAGTATTGGATTGCCTAGAAAACCAATACTTTTCAATACTTTTTTCTTTGTCTCAAAACTTTTTTTGGTTCAGGGTTACTAGGAAAATCACGACATTTCTTAAACATGAACCGTATGCAATACATAAATGTCACGATCATCAGAAATGCTATGACCGTAACCATCACCCAATACCCCCACGATGTCATATTTATTTAATTATTTTATTGCTAAATCAATGAGGACACTAGATGATCGATGATTTTTAAAACAGAATTCAGTTACAGTTTTTTAAATTACAAAACTTATTTCTTCTATTGTCTCATGAGATTTTTCTTATTTTTTGCTGGGATTATCACTGAGTTTTATTGTAACAATTTGAACTTTTTTGAGAAACAATATCCTGTAACATGAATTTTATTATTAATTATTGGGTTAATTGAAGAAATTCCATTACAAATCAATGTTAAAAATAAATCACATAAATATTTGTCTATAAACCACTGTCCAAAATTAATGAATTGTAAAAAGAACAATATCTTAATTTTTTGTAAACATTCATCACATTTTTGAAAGTTTCTTACCTCAAATCTCACTATGTGACTAGCCTTAAATCTAACTATCTCACAAGCGTAAATAAAATTATTTTAAAGA